>JACXGJ010004822.1:0-42844 GCA_016801105.1 Esox niger
CACACACACACACACACACACACACACACACACACACACACAAACATACATACACACACACATAACTAACTAAATGATTTTGGGAATCATTCAATAAATAAATGTATTAGGTTGTAATGGTGCATCTATAGAAGATGCACAAACATCCAATCAGGAAAGCTACTGTGTGCAGGCCCCAACCTGAGCCCCACTAAAAACTTAAAACTATAGGAGACCAGCAACATTCTGTTTAAATGTACATGGGATACAAATAGACACTGTGAGGTATTGTGATAATATGAGCGACTAAATTCAAGGGCCACAGCATTCGGTTCTAATGAAAAACAAAACAGCTCTAACCCCAACCCCCCCATTGATGTTACCTCAAGACAAACACTATCCATCATTTACAACCCAGTATGTATGTCTTTAAAACAATGCACAGCATTTTATACAGAAAACTGGTAAAATCTGAACACATTCTAAAATTGCCATTATTCACAGTAAAATATTTGGGCAGCAACTACCTATGACAAATCTAAATCCTAAAAACTGTAGGCATGGAAGGCCATTTCTGCCATCAACAAATACCCTTGGTCTGAATAATTCCACTGACTGTTGACACAACAGTGGGAAAAGTGTCCAACGAAATCCTGGCGTGGCAGCGGACTGTAGACTAACGCTACAAATCACACTGCATATCTACCCTCATAACCCCCTCCACATGGAACTCAGCCTCAGTCAGCTGTAGAGAGAGAGTTTAACATCTGTATCTCACACACTCCAAAACCTCCACACACACACTCCAAAACCAAACAGGTCAAGTGAAGAAGGTTCCACGAACCAAGTGATCCTAAACCGCCTGGAAACGAGTCAGCAGACTCACAAACACAAACGAAAACACACTGGTTAAACAAGTATCTACATTACCAGCATAAAACAAATATCTACATGCACATATTTATTCATCCAAACACAAATGTCTACCTGTTATATGTGTATATATTAATCCAAACACTGCCACTGACAGATGCACAAAGCGCTGACTCGGAAATGTGACTCCGTTAGCTGTGACTTCTGAAAGGCAATACACTGATGCTGCCGACACCAAATCCCAGCCGTAACAATTGTCTACCGTTTCCATCAAAAGCATCCCTTATTCTCCTCAAACAAGAACTGGAGTTATATTTTCTAGAAACAGGTGGCACCGTCAATTTTCTGAGGAGCAGGAGCAACAAAACATCGGAAATAAGAGAATCCATTTCTGAATGTGCATTCACTCAGGAGGGCCATCGGCACGACGACGTCCAACCAGCAACCAACATTGACATCACTCACCTTGCCAAAGTCCCTGACGTCGAACAGGTCAAACGGGTCAAACAGCTCGCTGTTGCGCAGGCCAAACTTGTCGTGGCACACCTTGAGGAAGGTCCGGATGTTCTTCAAACACAGAAACTGTGAGGGGCAGAGGACAAACACTGCGGCATCAGTGACAGTGTCTGAGAGGATCTGTGACAGCGTGGACTGGGAGCTCCTGTCACCTTGGAGGTGCCGAGGAGCTTGCTAGAAGCTTAGTTTGTGTAAATATTTCATAACAGTAGTTTAGCTATGGATTTAATCGTTTCAGACATTCCTACAGCTAAACACGTCCCACAAGTGCGGGTGTTAATTACAACATGACATTCATCAAGGTTTCTACTGTGTGCACGTGACAAATCCATTTTACAAATATATTTCATACATGACATCAAACATAATACCTCATCACATTTATACACAGTACATCACAACTAGTATCCAGTCGTGTTTAGTACACTTTAAATATATCGTTTGTAGTCGCACATTTTCCAGATGATTAACTATTACAAATTGACTCCATCCATCAACTTGGTCTAGACCATTACACCCCACCAAGTATCACATTGTAAAGTTTGTAAATACATTTCATGAACTGAAAATAATATTTTTGATGAAAGTATTACTAAGTTGTTTATTGATTGACAATGGCTTTCTAAATTAGACAACAGTGCTATTTCTGGTGTTTAAGTAAATGTTGTGTTTCTTTTGCCATTCCTGAACCTTTGACTGGAATCATTACATGGGGACAGTACAGAAATGATTGTTTTTTTTTCTTTGCAGCCCAAAACAAATAGGGTTAACCCAGGCGTTATTTTCTTTGTACTATGCACCATGATATCAACAAATTTAAAATCTCTTGTCAGCTAACAGGTATATCCTTCTATTTACCTAAGAACTTAAGTTTTAATTTTGTACTGTATGAGAGACTAACAGATTAATGCTTTTATGCTAAACGATTGCCGCTTTGAATATATTCAAACATTTCCAAATGTTCTTATAGCTATAAATTAAGTAACTTTTTTATTCTTATTCATACCCCTGGTATAGTTTAAACACATTTTGCATAAATAATGTTTTTTATATAAATCAGCAGTGATGGGCACTACTTTTCTAGTTATCCACTGTAAGCTACATATGTACTCTTCTTTCAAATAATTATAATAAATCATATACAAATAGACAAAAAATATATAGATCACATCTGAACCAATATGTTGTCTAACTCCTACTCTACCAGCATAGTCATTACGCTGTGTGAGCTGCGAACTCAGGCCTGCCACAACAGAGGGAACCACAGCACAATGAAGCATATGATTGGTCTAGTCATGTAAGGGATGAACAGGATTAGGTTTCCCTCTTAAAGAAACTCCCCTCAAGATTTGAATGTAGCTAATCAACCTCAGCTGAATGGAGAGTATGTTCTTTCTCTGCTAAGTTCATACCACTGTTAAAATGATAGAGCTTTTTACAGTGTTGTTACGAAATTACTTTGCTGTTCTATTTAATGTATGCATACTGTATATATACCCATGTCCAATAAGTTACTTTGTGCTTATTTTTAAATAATATTTAATTTCCATTTGCTGTTGAAATGCTCTGACTGATTGCAATGGGCTTATTAAAGATTTTTTTAAATACCTTTTCAACCATTTCAGTGTGCTATTTTGACATCACTTTAATGATGAAAATGAATTTTATATTATTACCTGGGACAGGGACATGATTGGCCATCTAAATTGTTTAAACATTAGAATATTAAGGACACTCACTGGAAAGTTGTCCATCATTACCTATGTAAAAATATGTTTTCTTTCAGATTAAAACTACTGACAGATAATGATTTAACACAAATGACAATGACAGATTATACTTCATCTCATTTATCCCTCAAAAATCGACAGAAATGCATTTTCATAGTGTGAAATGAATGAGTACACCCCAAACTTAAAGGAGCTCTTTTGGATGAAATGACTTGGAGACATTTTCCCCCACTTTCTTTCAGTACAACTTCAACTGGATGTTCAACTGCAAGAAGAGGGCTTTCTCGCATTCTAAGCCTGTTTCAAGACCCCAGAACATTTTGATAGGATTGAGAACTGGCATTTGACTCTGCCATTAGATAACCCTCCATTTCTTCTTTTTCAGCTATTCAATGACGGCAAGTTGGCTAGAATTCGAGGCACCAAAGAAGCCCCAAACCTAATGTCACCACCTTCATAATTTATGGTTCGGAAAATGTTCTTCTGTTCAGAGTCGGTGTCTTGGCACCTGTCATTGCAGCCAAACTACTTCACATTTTACTCATCTGTCCAAAGCACATATTGTATTAATTTGGGTCTTTACTCAGGTGTTGTCTGGCAAAATGTCTGTTATGTCGATTTATTCTTCTCTTTTAAGAGCAGACGCATCTTGCTTCCTGACCTCCCATGTAGGCCAAGTTTGTACAGTTTCTTTTTGGCAGTTGACTCATGCACTTTGGAATAGATTGTGGCAGGAGAGGCCTGTAGCTCCATTTATGTCACCCTGGGGTTATTTCAGACTTCTATGAGCATCTTCAGTCAGCTCTCATCCTGAATTTGTTGGGACAACATGTCCTATGTAGATTGCCAGTGATTTGGACTTTTTTCGCTTTGTAGATAATCTGTCAGACAGTGGAATGAAGTACTTAGAATTGACATGAAATGTCTTTGTAACCCCTCCCAGGCTAATGGGCTACAATAATATTTCTTCCATGGGCCTCAAATAGGTATTTTGATGTCACCACATACCAAAATGGCTAGGATCAAACCAGACCAAGTATAAACATTTTTATGATTTGCTGGATCCTCCCAAGTGTCACTCAAAATATGTTCTAATCATTTACACCTGATTTGGTGCACCAGAATCTAATAGGATACCTTTATGAATGTGGTTAGAATATAGCTCAAATATCCACACATTCAAATATGTGAACAAAATAAAGAACTTTCCAGGGGGAGGACTTATTTGTTCAAGGCAGTAGAGCGGACAACATATTTAATGTGGGACTTAAGAACAGTAGAAATATTTGTAGCTCAATCGAAATCATAAACAGGATTTTGTAATACTTGCTATCAGCTTGGTATCTTTCAGAGAACCGACCGATCTAATTTCTTGGCCATGACGGACAGGCTTTCCACATCCTCCTTCCTGTATGTAGGTTGAGCATGATTAAACTCTGTGACGGGCTGAGCGTGACACAGGCAGAGAGCAGATCACCTTGCATTATCCATGCTAATTATGTCACAGCACCTCAGACTAGTAACACAGACCTAAATCAGCAACAGGGTATAAGGTTTTAAATGAACAGTGACTTAACCCTCATTATAGGTATGGAGGGACTTTTAAACAGCATTCATTATCAGCCACCAGCCTTATTCAGTATACACTAGCTGCTGCTGACTATCAACTCAATAGGGAGAAGTGTCCATAGCACATATTTATGTGCCACAGGTAAGAGACACAATAGATCCAAGATGTCATCCTACGGTGAAAGCGATATACGCAAGACAAGACAAGACTAGATCAAAAGATACAACAGTAAGTACAGGACATTACAGTGTGATGAGAATGAGACCACAATTACTACTGGGACAAAACTATAAAAACCCAGCCCATGACAAATTCTCATCTCTCACACACACTAAGGTGATAGTATTACCTAGTTGGGTCAAGGATTTGTGGCATGAAACGTGGCAATTCCTTCAATTCACAAATGTTGAAAAACAGTTACATATATTTCGTGTAACCATATTCGACAATTTGGAGAATCACATTCTCTCAAGTGTTACTGTGTGGGTTGAGATGCACTGGTGGCCATGGAGACAGACTATGAAGACTGTCTCCCTGGTGTGAGGGAGGACTGGATGCTTTGTAAACCAAAAAGTATTTACCCTAATGAAAGCTTATAGCCTGAAACCCTCTCAGCTGTGTTGGAATGCATTTTGAGAACTGTATTTTCCATGATGATTTATTTTGGCACCTGCTCTGTTGGTATTTGAGAAACACTGCATTTGAAAGTCAATAAAAGGTTCGATGTGGTTGATATTATGATACGCTATTGTACATTGTCCAGGATATTCATGCCACTCCTGTTTGTCCAGACCTCAGAGCCCTGCTGACTGATTTATATTCATACAGCACATCTCCACGGAACACAGTCCCAGCACTGATCCCCATAAAAGAGCCCCGCCGGACTCTGCCGTGGGAAGTGATTGGCTGGCCCTCTGCTGTGGCATTAGCAGGTCACCAGCTAAGGTTATCATGTCCGAAAATCGTCAAACGAAAAAGAGAAAAAGTCTCTTCATCTGCCACGGATAAAAGTTAACATTTGCAGGTGGTGGTTGAAGTGAAGGGAGCTCCCTAGATAGAGATCACAGGGCAACTATGTGAAGAACATTCAAATGATGGGCTTACTAAAAGACAACAGCATGAGCTGTTCCATGAAAAACACACGCCATCTCCACAGCTTAGAATAAACCTGGAAGTCTGAACATGGTCAGAACCCAGGGCTGCCGTTGGCCTGGATACAACACACCTGGGAGTAGCCTACTGTATTACCTGTATTATCTGAGACAGTTCAAGTCAACTATCAAAAGTTCTACACTGTATTGGGACCTGGTGTCTGTGATTCATGGGACCTGTCATGAATCATAAACACCAGGTTGACCAGCCCACCCTCAGAAACAGAACAGACAGCAGGTTGACCAGCCCACCCTCAGAAACAGAACAGACAGCAGGTTGATCAGCCCACCCTCAGAAACAGAACAGACAGCAGGTTGATCAGCCCACCCTCAGAATCAGAACAGACAGCAGGTTGATCAGCCCACCCTAAGAATCAGAACAGACAGCAGGTTGACCAGCCCACCCTCAGAATCAGAACAGACAGCAGGTTGACCAGCCCACCCTCAGAATCAGAACAGACAGCAGGTTAACCAGCCCACCCTCAGAGCCAGAACAGACACCAGGTTGGCCAGCCCACCCTCAGAAACAGAACCGACACCAGGTTGACCAGCCCACCCTCAGAAACAGAACAGACACCAGGTTGACCAGCCCACCCTCAGAGCCAGAACAGACACCAGGTTGTCCAGTCGAACCCTAGAAACAGAACAGAGACCTGGTTGAGTAGTCTAATCTCAGTAAGAGAAGATACCAGACTAGTCCCTGACTACAGTAAAGTACAGCTCTCTGTGAGCTCAGACAAGGACAGAGAATGAGGAGTGGGTCTTGCTATAGTGTCAAAGTACGTATTATAGTACCAAGAGGTCCTCACAAGGAAACAAAACCTTGTAGAATCTGTCCCATTAAGAAAATTTGATTTTCAGCGGTTACTTTTAAAATAATTTTTACATTTGGGCATAGTGTTTGTAGAATTGTTGTTACTTTTAGGTTTAGAGAGTACATGTAAGTATTAGGTGTTAGGGTTAGGCTAAGTTCACGCATAAATGACAGGTTATTGAGGTTAGGTATAGGGAAAATTGATTTCTGGAGAAAAGAAAATGCGTGTGTATGTGTCAACAACTGGAGAGAGAAAGAAAGAAGACTTGTTGGCATGGTGAGCACAAAAGAATTGGGAAGAGAGGAGGGTGACATGAAGAGTGAAGAGGAAACAGGTAACAAAGAGCTGTCATCCTCTGACAGAACCTAGTGGCGTGTCACACAGAGAATAATGCATTACCCCAGCGCTATGGCACTGGCATAACCCTCCCGTGCACTGCCTCCCCACTGCTTCTGAAAAGACGAGATACAAATTAGAGCTTCCTCAAAAACCTGAGCACTCTGAAATGAAAGAGAAGGGAACGAAGGGAAGCAGATCCGGGGGGGGGGGTAACGGGGGTTGTTTTGGCAAAACTGAGGCGCTTTGGTGTCAGTGAAAAGGATGAGGGGGGAAAAGCCGTCAGAGAACAAGCCCCGTGGGGAAGAGGGCTTGTTGTGTCTGACTCAGAGGATGATAAAAAAAGAGGAACAAGCGCAGAGCAACTAAAAGCAAGCTGGGGGAAAGGTCTGCGGAGAGACAGGGAGTGGAGAGATGAAGAGATGTGTCCACACAGACTGAGACAGCCCATGAGTCCGGGAGTGGATCAGACAGTCTGTCAGCCAGGTAAAGGGGTAGTTTAGTTAGCTGGAGAGGGAAGGCTGTCTATGAGAGATCCATTCACTGAAACCGGAAGACAGACGACCAGACAGACACCAGCTGGCCAGACTCACTCCACACACCTCTGGAAAACAGGAAAAGAGAATAACACTGCAGACTGGACAGACAGACAGACAGACAGAGAGATACAGACACAGAGCGACAGACAGAGAGAGAGAAAGAGACAGACAGAAAGAGAGAGAGAGAGAGACATAGAAACAAAGCGAGAACCTCCACACCAGCCCACAATAAAGAGGCTGTGCTGCTTCTGACAAAGGGACAAGATTCTAGGGGAAAAAGGGTGTGCACATGTGTGTGTGTGTGTGTGTGTGTGTGAGCGTGCGTGCGTGCGTGCATTCTTGCCAATCGCTAGGCTTTGCGTGCTGCTGGGCAGCCTACAGCAGAACACCTCTATTCTTCCCTATTAGTGAAGTAAATCCTACAGTATGTTGACTGTTTAGTGCTAAGTGATGTCACATATAGTCCACTGAGGTCCATGCTGGGTATTAAATCCTCACCCAGTAGTCCTGGTCCTACACTCGTCAACACTCGGGGTTTATGGAGACGGTCACACCCTGTGATTGTTTGTGTGTGTGTGTGTTTGTGAGAACAGCCACCCTGGAAGACATCCGAGGGCCACGGACCACTGTTACCCATGACAACAGGCAGACTTCCGGGTCGCACAGATGTTAAAGCCAGTCAAAGGAAAGGCCCTGCTCAGTCTAATTGGGGAGGAAGACACCCCATGAATAAAACATGGTGGAACTATGCAAATGTTAATCTGATAGCATTACCCCAAAGCCTGATATAAGGGCACGGAGCACTCTTTTTATTAGATCAAGCCCCAACACACAACATAGAAAGTAATTTAAATGTGACCCAGTTTTAAGAGGCATGTTAAATAGAAAGGTTCATCACTGTTACAAAGGATGATAGTTTATTGGAATATTAGAACACCGGGTGAAAGGCACAACATGGGTTCAGAACGGTTCAAATAATTGAGATTAAGACCACCTCCACCTTCTATCCCACAGTACAAAAATATATTAACAGCTCAAAACCCTGGTGTGTAAGGATCGTCATCTCTATCACTCCGTGTCTCTCTCCATGTTTTTGTCTCATGCACACACCCCCCCACACACACACACACACACACACAAACACACACACAGGTCAATCTGCTGAAAATAGAAAACCAGTGAACTTCAGTCAACTGGAAGGAAGTCCTTTTAAAAGCTTGATGATGAATGTGAAGCAGGACGGAAAAAGAAAGGAATTGGAGAGAAGAGAAATGTCTTGACAGTACTAGGCCCATTGAAGCAGAACCCTCAGCTGGGATTAAAGGATGTAGTAGAACACATCTCAGCTAGAAACAAAGGATATAGAAGAATCCACCTCACCTGGGAACAAAGGATGTAGTAGAACACATCTCAGCTAGAAACAAAGGATGTAGAAGAATCCACCTCACCTGGGAACAAAGGTTGTAGCAAAACCCACCTTAGCTGGGAACAAAGGAGGTAGCAGAACCCACCTTAGCTGGAAACAAAGGATGTAGCAAACCCACCTTAGCTGGGAACAAAGGATGTAGCAAACCCACCTTAGCTGGGAACAAAGGAGGTAGCAGAACCCACCTTTAGCTAGGAACAAAGGAGAAAGCAGAACCCACCTTAGCTGGGAACAAAGGATGTAGCAGAACCCACTTTAGCTGGATAAAAAGGATTGTGCTTTGATGGAAAAAGAACATAAGCGGATCTGTTCCTACTATTGAGCAGGCACTACTGTCTCTCAGTACCAGGTCAGACACTACTGTCTCTCAGTACCAGGTCAGGCACTACTGTTTCTCATTACCAGGTCAGACACTACTGTCTCTCAGTACCAGGTCAGGCACTACTGTTTCTCATTACCAGGTCAGACACTACTGTCTCTCATTACCAGGTCAGACACTACTGTGCCTCAGTACCCAGTCAGACACTGTAACTTCTCTGTACCAGGTCAGACGCTAGTGTTTCTTAGTATCAAGTCAGACACTATCATTCCTCTGTACCAGGTCAGACACTAATGTCTCTTACTACCAAATCAGACCTTGGTAGCAGGTCAGACCTTACTATTTTTCGGCACCATGCTCAGACATTACTGTTTCTCTCAATACCAGGCTCAGACCACAAGCATTATAAATCTGATGCTCCCATCTACACACATTCCCTCCTGACTCCACCTTAACCATCTGATATCATCCATGCCATTGTCAATCAACAGCTGGACGTTTGAATAACCCTGGTTTGTGTCATCAACAGTGAGAGAGCGGAGCCTGTTGACAGCCAAGGAGGAAAGAGCCCAGGGCAGCGCAACACAGAAGGCAGCAAAATGCATTCATTATGTTAGAAATCAGCCGTTTCATATAATGGTTGAAATAATGATTGCATACCCGGTCATCAAGGGAGAGAGTAATTCAATTATTTATTGCAGCATATGATAGTTTTGTCCATGAGGTTACAGACTCGATATTTGGTCTTACAAACTAGAGCTCGTCTCACTCAATCTCATCTCATCTCAAAGATCTTCCGGTGGTCCTCAGCTTTATAGACATCCCAACCAGAATGCACATCCCCGTACTCGAAGCCCACTGGGTAATTACTAGTGCGCTATGAATGAATTTGACTTCCTGTGTACGGATAAACAGATGTTCTCTTTTTATTTTAACATTAACAAGCATACATTCATCTACTTCAACAATTGCCACCTCCATTCGAACTTATTTAATTCTCCATTTCCTCTGACCTTAAGCACTCATGACATTTATTTTGTTTTCTGACACAGGGCTTTCACCCTCCCATGAACCAGACCTTTCAGAATATGGTTGATCATTTCCAAAGAAAAACATGGTTTTCCACAATGGCTGTGCTGGTTGCTCTGCAGAATGAATTTCCTGTTGTGTTTAGAAGACCCAGAGGTTAGGCCATGGAAAAGCTGGATTTTTTTTCATGAAGTCACAACACACATTCACCCTGACCTTTCCAAACAGACTCTCCAAAATTTAGTTGGAACTTAAAAACCCTTTATGGATATCAAACGCTGGGTGCAAACAACCATAATGTGTTTGAACCCCAGGGGCACAATAGGCCATATGACTAAGAGGCTGTTTATGTACTTCAGGTATACCTACCTCCCTTGGAGAGAAAAAATGTGCCAAGAAAATCTGGTTGTTGGTAGAATACAAATATAATTTAATTCTAGTTGAGTTCTCCACACATTACCGTGAGTAATGTGTGGAGAATCACAGGCTATAGTGGATCAATGGTCAGGTCATTTATGACACCAGACTGGGGAGCAGAAGACTGCATCCATCTTTCCCCAAGCCCTATCTCACTCATTCTTTACCAGGCTATTTCTCATACGAGGGAATTAGATCCATCTTAGCTGTTTCCCCTTCCTTCTGAGACATATGTGTGACACGGAGTATGGGAAATCAACATTGTTAAAGTGTCCAGTGGAACAGCAATGGGTTTTCATCGAATGAAAACTACTTTTATGACACTGACAAAGCTTGTAAGAGGTTTGGAACAGAATAGAATGAGTTAAATTGTGGTGTAGGATTTAGTGCATCATCATAGGAACATCAGAAAACCCAGAATGTTCCAGAAAAACTCAAACTCATCTGACACGCTCTTTCACACTGTGCCTGCATTTAGCACATAGCCTCCAACCAAACTGGGATGTTGGCTTCTATCTGAACACGACATCCATTTTAATTCCTGCCTCTTGCTGAGCTGGCAAACACATTTTATAACATGATGATTAATCTATTTAACTTGGAAAACACTTTAGGCATCTATAATCTTTAAAAGAAAGTAACAAATACGTTGTTGCAAAATAAAAACACTTCAGCAGAGCTGTCTTTATATCATAGTAATATAATAACGAAGCCAAATACCCAAATTCAAGAGTTGTGAATCCGAAGAGAACACTCCCCGGGAATATATATTTTTTCTCTTTCTCCAAGTGTGCAAGACAAGCTAGCATTATGGCCCCCGGTCTGATTATGCGAGACTATTATCAGAATTGACAATCAAGGTTCAATGGTCAGTTATGGGCCATTTCTAAGATTATAATACAAACCAGCATTACTGAAAAACAAAGGTCACCACCAAGTCTCATCCCTCTGGAAAGAAAATTAAAATCCTTCTATAAAACAACATTGGAATATAATGATCACATCCAATTACAGTGTTAAAGCCTTCGAGGTGGCCAGGGATGCCTGGGAAGTGATTGGAGTACTGCTGGACAGCTGGCTGATTACCTGGGAGGAGACTAATGTTATTAACATGGAGAACAATCTGTTACTCTTGTGGCTTCAATCAGCCTGACTGCATATACCCGGGTAAACAATCATTCAATCCACCAGCCAGCTATCTAGTCGACTCAGCTATACCACACAACAAATAGGCAATATAAACATGAAATGATGGGGTACTTGTAATCTATTATAAGAAACAATTACATTATCATTCACTAGAGCTACGTAATGAACGATATTGCCGAGAGATTTATAGGAGAAGTAGTAATTTCACATTAACTTGATACCTTTTCCAACATTATCAAACGTTAAACCTGAAAATGAACTGATGTGGTTGCTTGGAGTTGCGATTTGGGGGACTGTCTGGGCATACCAGTTCCAAATGCTAGTAAACCAGATTGACCAAATGAGCATGAAGTGTTGTAGAGCAGAAGGCTTTTTGGCAGAGCCCTCTCGCTGTGATGTATCGTCATCACACGGATTCACTTAATCTAGAATATTCAATATTTAGAGCTTTTAAACTAAGTGACTTTAAATTGGGGATAATTTGAATTACCACAGATAAAATACATTAACTCTGGCTTGTTTGCTTAAATATACAAAACCTTTTCTAATGGAGCATCAACCATGTTCAGGTTTAACTAAACACTTTCCAAATCATGTACAAATGTAATTTGATGTCACTTGACTTTGATTGAGATTATTCAGATTAGCCTTAAATAAAATGATCTCTTCCTTAAGGACTTCCTCTCAAATGTCTTGGTTGAATACTGCAGCCATGGGCACATTTCCAAAAGAACACAGGGATGTTAAAACCTCATGTTGAAAGGTACAGTTGAGGAGAGAGTTGTTAAAGATTTTCAAAAGCATGGAACACTGAAGAATTTGCATCTGAAATCTACTGATTCCTATCAGTAGTAACCTTTCTGCTTTTCTTCCACACTGCACATCCAACCAGGAAGTCAGTCAGTTCAGCGCATGAGGACACACTCATCTGACGACCTGAGTTAGCTTTTTACAGGCGTCTCACCCCACTTGACAGAGTAACTAGAGCACAAAAAGACAAATAAATCCTTTCTGACGATGCCAACCCTCACCAAGGGCAATCAACCCATAGCAAATGTGTGCCCCCAGGCAAGGTATGTGTTATTTACCAATTTAATTTGATATTAGTCACAACCCTCAAAAGCCCATATATTGTTCCAGTGTCATTATTTAACTATTTAACTTGCCTATATAACTTTCTATTAAGTGTGTATGTTTGTCGAGAGTTTTAAAAACCTCTACATTTGGAGCCTTTCTACAGAGATTACTCTAAAAATAAATGTTACCAAGAATCATATTTGTCGTTTATTGAAGGTGTTTTTTCAAATCTCTTAACAATACTGTTTGAATGTACAGCTGAATAAAGGTATTATGTTAAAGGAACCATTCCTGGACTGGATTCCATAAGTGAACCACCAATAGACACAAGAGATAAACTTTCTACTTCCTTAATCTGCACATTGCTAACAACATATTGCCCCATATTTCAATCATTATAACAATCTTTTTATAAACCATTTTAAATTGAAGAAGATAATTGACAAGAGAAGTGTCAAGTCGTTTTGTATATAAGCTCAGATAAACTGTTTGCCATGGTGTTAGGTGATCTGAAATCTGTTCCAAATGATGTTGAATCTTCTGGACCAAAGTATTCCAACCAGCTGACATAAAGTGAAACGGACAAAGGATGTTTTGGGGTTTGGGTGTCCCTGCTGGCTTCCTTTCACTTCATGTTGTGCAGTGGGATATTCGCCTAAATAGGAGTTAATCAACATCCCATCTAAAGGTCAGTGTATTGCTTCGGCTGACTTATCACATTACATTAGGTCTGAAACAACACTTTTTTTTGTCCATGCTTCACGGTTTACGGCAGAGGTGGCAGGGTTGTGCACAGAGCATGCTTGTTGTTTGCACTTCCTTGACAATAAAAGCTTTTTGGCAACATTCCCACAAAGGGGTCCTTATGGGTGTCTTTCTCAAAGGTATGTTCATTCTTTTCTTACCGAGCTGGGAGCAAAAGTCACTAATCACTGTAAGGAAAAGGCCATATTTCTCAGCACAGTTAGCGCAAAAATTGTTGTTGATTAGTTAGGTTTAGGTTAGAGGTTACGATTAAAGGTTACGGTTTGGGTTAGCTATTTGGAAGAAACGGGTAGGGTTAGGTTAAAGTTAGGGGAGAAAAACGTTTTGTTACCCCACAGAGATAGAGATTCCAAAAATGTGTGTGTGAGAGAGAGAGAGAGAGACTTGTTGTGTATAATAACTGACATGATATGAAGAAACAATCATTAGAGATGCATTTGTTTGTTCGAGAACCCAGGCATCTCAACAAAGGATAATTGAATTAACTTCTCAGATATCGATGACACCTCCTGTAATACAGTATCAAAGACACCAGGTAGACTAGAGCTGTCTGCTGTAACAAAGAGAGGATACCAAGAGGCTCATCTCTTATCTGAAAGAAATAGACAGCCAGAAACACGCAGAGAGCTTTGTCAGATGGATAGAGCGGGGAACAAGAGCTCTGAGGGATCAAACGCGCAGTCTTTGTCACTGATCCTCAAGCAGGGTAAGGGGAAGAGGAGAGATGGGGTGTGGGGGGAGCAGCCACCAGCCCTGGCACCCGACACCAGGCCAGCCTTACACTAACCGCTGGGCTAGCAGCTATGAACAACAGCATCCACAGCAAGCTTCAGTCAGGTCCTACAAGGCTGAGGTGGGTGGCTCAGACAGAGAGCATAGGGTAAGAACAGAGATGGTTCTCCGGCATATCGTCCACTCAGCTCAGTGGACGACTGCCTCCAGCACCTCTTTCAGAGTAGGATGGAAAAAGCTGTCAGGTTGGATATAGCCGACTTTCTAACATGCCCATTCATTTCTAAACAGATGGTAAAAAGGATGAGGAAAAAAGAATCACTGGGTCTGAGAGTAGAAATAACAGAGCTGAAACACTAACGGATGCAACCTGAAACAGGGACAACAAGAAAACAAAGGGGGGAAAACACTTGCGCTGCCATGGGAAGGATGTTTCAGTCGTGTTAGTGAACAGCTAAATGCCTTTATGACAAGGTATGAAACAAGGTATTTTTTGTGGATGGTCCGGCCAAGTCATCAGTGTGAATGACTGGGTGATTGGTGTTCAGTGTCAATCATCCATCACACCCCTCCCCCTCCAACTCGTCCAAGCCAGGCAGTGCGTTTTAATGTGTGTGTGTGTGTGGGTGTGTGTGTGGGTGTGTGCGTATGGCACAGATCATTGTTGTACTGGGAACACAACAGAGAGAGGACGATGTGAAGGACCTTTGGAGATAGCACATTTAGCATATGTTTATGATTACTCTATAATATCATAGTAATAGCTATTCAAAACAATTTAAATAATAAAAGGAATTTAGTTATTAATTCAATGTTAATGTAAATGGGGGGGGGGGCGAGATTGTTAAGTCATTTCTAAAAGGGCATGCCCTGAAGGACGATGTTAATTATATAATCAGTCATCATCTTCATCATCATCATGTCCTTGAGAAATATTTAGGACACGCGTAACCACTAGGTTGAACAGAATGAATAATTGGCATAATGTAGGCAGCCGTCATCGGCAGCAGTCACACATCCTCGTTCAGCAGTCCATTTCCCAAACCACTAACCCTGTCAGCCTTCCCTAGGAGGGACATTACACTGTCGAGTTCAAACAGAGAAAAGAACGAGGACAGTGAGAGAAAGGTTCCCCCGTAGAGCAAAAGGATCGATGACTCTCCAGGTTCCAGCAGGTCTAAATCAAACTTGAGAAATTGGAGGGTTTTTACCAGCACCATCACTACAAGTTTTACTTCAGTAGTGCCAGAAGGTCCATCTGACTGCACTGTCAACTAGGCCAGAACTTTTCTTTTTCCAAGAAACTGTCAAATGAATGGTAAAATGGGCAGCCTCATTTTGACCTACATCTCCATGCGATCCACATACCTCCCCTAATTAAACATTAAAACCCGGAGATTTTAAGTATTCAAAAAAGCATGTTGCCTGCCCCGACTTTCCCACTCAAGTTAAGGGCACCAATCTAATAATTTAATGATTATCTGTCTCTCTGTGTGTCTCCGTATTGAGCTCAGAGTGGGGCTCCAGATATGCAGCAGACTGGGGCTCCACCCTCCATCAGAGCAGTAAGTGCACGGCACCATGAAGAGTTGGGACCGGAGTCGGTTCATGTCACAGAGGACAAACATCTTCATTAGCTTGCCTCTCCCTCCACTCTCACAATCTCATCCGTCCATCTCTCTGGATCATCCTCTCTCTGTACCACTAGCATTCCCACACCCTTCCACTCTTTGTCTTTCTTCGTCTTCCTCTTTCAATCCATATCGCCTTATCTTCAGATGTCTCCCTCCCGCTGTCCCTCGTTCTCGGGGCCTTTCCTGATTTATTTCGTTCAGTAACGCTGGAGATAATGACTCTTGTTTCTTCAGTGTTCCTGCTACACCACTTCCATCTCTTCCCCAGGAGGGAGCCTATCTCCATTCAGTCAGTCAAGCACATCACCAAATGCAACGAGAAATTATAATTAAATAGTTCACTTTTTATTTAATTTCCTTTAAAAACACTTTAGGCTGTTTCATTATGGGCCGAGGTTCAGTAGACATCATGCTGGCATTTAATTGACATAACCCTGTTACGACATAATACTTGCTATCCCTGTCTCGTTTTTCTCTTGTCAAAATAATGTAAATGGTCAATAGCAATGTAGTTCATTCACAGCTATTAAAAGAAATGAACTGAATGTTGTTGAATGGTTAACAGACCTTGTGGAGAGACAAAAAAGTGTGACATCAGTGGTCTATTGTCACTGACCCAAACAATTCACTCCTCTCAACCATTGGGGTGTGTGAACAGGGTGCAGGGTAAGGCTAGCTGAATACGTCTGACTAACGCCTTAATTACGTTGCGCATTTGAGAGTTGAAGACAAATGGATGTATTTCGTTTAGTAACTTCCGTCAGCTGTCCTAATAAGCACAGCCGTCCACTATAAGCTTGCGTCTAAAACCTCAGTGATAGTTTCAAACAGTGTTTTTATAATAAATAAAGTGGCTATGCTACCAAGCTAATTCTCTGGCCCATCTGCAGTACAGCTTTGCTTGACAGTGTAACCGAGACCCAAATACTGTGTGCTGTTCATTAAATATTTTTTTATGGACCCCGGCTCTCTCACAATACTTAACAGAGTGTGGCAAGTTTTCCTCCTAAGGGTTCGCGCCAAGCGATGCTGCTTGTCACCACCCTGCTCTTCCAAGTAGGAGGTCACATGGGTTGGTGTGGCCGTGCATCAGTGAAGTTTTGCTCACTCAAATGACAACCTCCGTTCACTTAGCAGTCGCCCAAGCAGCCTGAGGGAGTCGCAAGAGTGCAATTAGGATCAGGACGCTCCCACTGACGATGCCTTCCCTTCTGTGGGCAATGCTGGTCAATTTGCATCCCATCCACTTAGTCAGCTAGCGGCACAGTCTTGAGTCCAAAACTGTGGAGATCTGCTTGCTGCAACAAAAGATTGTCCAGACCACGTTTTAACTAGCGCCACGCTGCTCTAGCTAGGCAGGGTAAAATGCTAGCTACCCTTGGTTATTGTCACCAGGATGACTGAACCGACTGAAATAACCAAATTTGCCCTCAACTCTCGCTCAATTTGTTGGCCAGGCGTGTTCTTATATCCTCTACTGGTTGGGAGAGAGAGAGGGAGAGGGAGAGAGAGGACGAGGGATGAGGGCCCGGTGTTTGATGACAGCCACGTGAGTCTCCAAGTTGCCTATGATTGAGGGTTCATTTGGATGGTTAATTTGCAGGAAAATAGTGGAACGTCCCTGAGAAATGGCATTTCGATGAGAACCGTAAAATCAAGCGGAATAACGACCAGCGAGTGCTGCAGAAGGGAAAAAGGCTGGTTATCTATCTGTCCCTTGGTGGATATGGCCTACACATAATTAGCATTTCAAAGTGTTTTACTAGAGATGGGCTCTGAGAAGATGTTATAAAGTTGTTGTGAGGATTCTGTTGTTGATTTACGATTTAAAAAGGCTAAAACCCTTCAACTCCCTCTTGTACAGTATACCACACCACAGAGGGACATTACATTACACCCTTTGCATTTCGTTTGCAAGTCATTTCTACACTTCTACGACCGCTGGGTCTCTTTATGCCTCCCATTTGAATCAGAAATGCTGTACCAAAGCAGGCAGATCATCTAAATGGGTTGCCATGGTCTATGCATTATCCCCCGCTGCTTTCCCCTTAGGACACACCAACACATGAATCTGTGTGTGAGTGTGTGTGTGTGTGTGTGTGTGTGTATGTGTGTGGGAGGGAGAGTGTTGTTAGCGGGAGAGAAAACACTCCCACATACAGTCCCATGTTCCCACTCTGGCATCCTACTGTTTGAAGAATAGACAGCATGGCTCTTATCATTCTCTCCCACCTGGAACGAAACTCATGCTAACTGAACACAGCTAACCGCGGCCACTGCAACTACTATAACAAAGAATTACGCCGATTAGCCCTGACGTCAGCACTCTGCTACTGTCCTTCAGTTACTCTAAGGGGAGTGAGAGCTTGGTTTTAGCGGGCTATGTTTTGCAGAAGCCTATTTATGTCTGCTGGACCAAGTGATGGGTGACTTTCTTTCAGTGTGACAGCAGGGCCCTTTGTAATGTCAGAGCTGTGACCACATCCCCCCTCTGGCTGGATGTCAGTTCAGTGACCACATCCCCCTCTGGCTGCATGTCAGTGCAGTGAACACATCCCCCTCTGGTTGGATATCAGTGCAGTGACCACATCCCTTTCTGGTTGGATGTCAGTGCAGTGACCACATCCCCCCTGTAGTTGGATGTCAGTACAGTGACCACATCCCCATCTGGTTGGATGTCAGTGAAGAGACCACCTCTCCCTCTGGTTGCATGTCAGTTCAGTGACCACATCCCTTTCTGGTTGGATGTCAGTGAAGAGACCACATCCCCCTCTGGCTGGATGTCAGTGAAGAAACCACATCCCCTTCTGGTTGGATGTCAGTGAAGAGACTACATCCCCCTCTGGTTGGATGTCTGTGAGGAGACCACACCCCCTTCTGGCTGTGTTTCATTTTAGCCAGAGACTCTGAGTCAGAGTAGACCCAGAAGCTGGGCTCCCCTGAGCAATATTAAGATGAGGCATGAATATATGGAGGAAAGCTATACAGTAGGGTTGATCCACCCTGCTGTGCAGCACAGGGGGGTGCGGTAGGGTGGTTGGAGTGGTCGGGCTGTAGCTGTGAGTAGAGCGGACTAAGTCAACAGATCCCATACAGCTCATTTCAATTATTTTCAGTGCGTCAGAAATATGTCTACGTTGACTAAATGGACGGTTTGACTCTTGTGTGATCTGTCACGCTATATCCCTACAGCTCTGATGAGGAACACGGAAATTCATCCATGTGTTCAGAGCAGGAAGCGGAATCAGACATGCTTTCATCTGGACTCTGTGAAGATAAGGTGAGCCCATGAGAGAGGGCGTTGTGTAGATAGAGAGATGGACAGGAGAGACAGAGGGAGGGAGGGAGGGAGAGAGAGAGAAAGTGAGAGAAAGGAATGTAGCAGTTACGGTGATGTCATTAGACAGCTCATTTTAGTGGACATTTTAGCGGACTTATCTCTGAATTGCTCTGCAGTGCGTGTGTTTGACTCAGGCCTGCTGAGAGCAGTGTTAAATCATGTTGGCGGTGGGACAAAGAGAACGGAGCAAAGTTGAGATGTCTTTGGACAGCTGCTCCTCACCCTGTCCCAGTTCCACAGCACAGAATCGCTTCAGAAACAACTTAGCCGAGTCCCTGCAGTGTAATGTTTTTCTAGGCTCCCACGGGAGAATATCCTCCAAGACACACATACTGCAATTCTACAGCTCTATTAGATTTATGGTTAGTTAGTCGAACTCTGGCTTGTGTTAGGGCTTTGGCTGGAAGTACAAATTTTATGTAGTTCTTTGTTGGACAACTGATCACATACATTAATCTCCCTTCTCTTTAACTATTACACCATTCATATTTTAATACCATAACATATCATGCCATAGCAGGAGATAGAAAACAGCTGAATGACTAAAAGCTTTCACATTGTGATAGGTAGATATTAATACAGCAATTTTAGCCTGCAGCTACCATTTCCAAACTGATCAAATATTCCATTAGACTGTACAGAAGTGTCTGTATTCTTACGTTCCCCTAATCCACAGCCAAATAGTGTTACACAGCAGTACATTCTAAGTTATTGCCCTCTCAAATTCATCCAAATAATGACATTTTCCAGAACCTGACAAGCTGTTGAGTCTAGGACTTGCATCTTGTTTAAGGGGTTGACATATGAATGTAGAGCTTTAGCCTAGAGACATGTGGCTGTAGTAGAGTGAATGCAGATGTCTATTCTCCCAATACAGTGTAGAATTCCCTATTATTGGCATAACCGAAAGCAGTTTTGATGCTTAAAATGTGCATCTTCTTGTACTGAGTGATCATGTCATCTGTATTTTGTGATATGTCGTCTGTGATTTTTGTGACATAAAAATGTTAGCTAACGTGTCATTGAAAAGCATTTCTGAAATTTCAGTGGAATATCTTAATATTTAGCTAGTTATCAACAAAAAATACAACCCCCCAATTATTGTCCACAGTTAGCCTTAATATTTTGTTCATTTACATTAGATTGCGTTTTTATTTTTGTAAAAAATACAAATCATAGCCTTTTCTGAAGTGCCTACTGGAAAGTTGTAGCAAGAAAAAAGACGGATCATTTGGATATCATATGATGTCCGGTCTGTTGCGCTATTCGAATTTCACGATTTGCAACTTGTCAAAAACAATTTCAATACATTTTTTTCCCCAGCGCATTTACATTCTGAGCTCAAGACCATTTAGTTCTCTGTCTAACCAACACGGCCGATAATGAGTGGTGGCTGAAGTTAGGAGGATGTCAGCTAGCAGGCATCTAAGACAGCTGTTGAAACTATAATGCATGAATGTGTGGAGAAGTTGGTCTTTCTGGTTGCAACATAAAATAAGTGTATGTCTGTTGGACTAATCTGGGTTATCTACAGTGTGTACCAGACCTGGCTGAACAGTTGGCTTGGCCTGTTCTGCTGTGACTATGAGCCAGGATGAGTGTTTGGTTAAGCTGTGTTGTAGTAAACCCCATTCTCTCTCTCTCTCTCTCTTTCTCTCTATCGCAAAGCTCCTGCCCACATATCTGCCTTGTGCCAGCCCTTAACAAACACACTCTGAGCTCAGAGAGCTATCAGGCTCAGCTATCGGGCCGTCACACTGAACAGGGAAGATAAATCTAGGCAATTAAAATTTAAATTGCCGTGTGCACTGCCGTGACTCCCTCTCTCCCTCAGCCTCCAGTCTTGTATCAGGAGCGGCCCAGTGGTGATACACGCAGCCTGTACTGGGATGGATCTGTGAGGACGGACAGAGCACACAATCATCCCTCTCTCGTTCCTGCTTTGAGACCAATCACAGATCCCATCCGCGGCCTGCTTGCCTGGACGCCCGGTGTATTTCCGTGGAACTTTTCCTTTGCCAGACACGTTCATGATATCTAACCACATGAACAGTGACTTGCACAGGCAACACCTCCTTTCACCTTCATCTCTAACCCCTCCCCCTGTCACTGTCTTGTTCCATTTCCGGTGGCCTTAGCTCCATTAAGTGGAGATGAGCTGGGACACTTCTGAGCGTGCCCCTGAGAGATGGATGATTCGAACTGTCCATTGAGAGGGAGCTCCTCTCCTGCCCCAGATACTCTTTCGTTCAACAAGACCAAGACACGTATTAGCTCAATGTCCCCTTCTCAATGGCGCCTACCAGGACCCAACAAAAGGACTCCCTCCTCAGAGGGACAGGATAAAAATATCTGCCTTGGTTTTCTAGATAATTCACTACCTCGGGTATGAGAGTGGAACACTCCTCTGCAGTGAGCGTCCAGGCGTAAAGTGCTCTATCCATCCATTGCCGCCGAGGGGATAGAAGTGTTTGACACTCTAGAAAACAGTGCCTCATTGATTCCACTGCCAGTTAGAGGGTGAGGTGATACTATGGAGGTGCAGCTTGGCTTCAGAATGGTACATGTTGGAGGATCGGCTGCTAAGGACAGTGTATGCTGTAGACAGAGAGCACCTACCATTAGAATGGAACTTTAGACTCATTTAGCAAATGATATACAACCAAAATGTGTCTAAAATGGAAGATATTAGAAACAACTGTAGGCTATTAAATCTAAAAGTGTACGTGCAACTGTTCAAAATATCGTTTAGAAAGTCCCCTACATAGTCGCATGTCTCCATTCAGCCTGGGGGATCAATAGTCACCCAGAGAGGTCTGCAACACTAGAACTGTTCTCACTGTGATCAATACCCTATTAATGACTGGCTAGTGAATGTAGGCCCAGTGGTCAACCCCACCACAACTAGCATCATTACTCCAGCACTGCAAATGCAACGCTATACATACAGCTCCGGAAAGAAATGAGGAGCCCACTGCACCTTTTTCTTTCCTTTCCAGAAAAGTCGAAAAGGAAGGTTTTGAGTGAGGAACTGAAGGGTTAAAATAAAGAGACCACTGCATATATAATGCTTATATTTCTTACTCCAAACTTTCCTTTTCAACTTTTTTTGGAAAGGAATTGAAAAGGTGCAGTGGTCAAAAAAACAAATCTGGAGCTGTACATGTCTATACTATAGTAGTATCCCAAAAAATAGACTGTATTTTTTTCCTGGCCTGTTTTGAAATACAGGATTTGAGAAGAAGGATTAAACATGTATAAGTGAGTAAAGAAACACACAGACGTCATTAAACCTTAGGCAAAGCTGGTCAGTGAATTTTCATGCGTGCGTTTTTGTTTGGCAGCTAACCGTCAGTGCACTGACGATCTGTAATCTCTAACGGTGACAATAATGTGGTCTTTCCTGGTTCCTCCTCCCACTCGGTTAGCAGTCAGTTGGAATGACAACAACAATCAAAGTCATACAGCTACACACTGGAGCCAGAATGCCCTGATAACGCAAACAACCAGATAAGTATTCAACTGATAACGCCCCCCCAACACACACACGCACGCACACACACCAGGATCACAGGGATGTAGAGAGGTGCCTATGCCTCTCTACAAGGGGCTTTGTGTATATATTTGACTTGTGTTGCAAGAGATATGAGGAAGGATGATGTCTCTGATGAGTCTCTGAGGTGTGGCAGAGCTGTGATAATATAATGGCTTTTCCATCTGCTGCTGGTAGACCCTAGGCTCAGGCGTGACAGAAGGAGCACCACACCACACAGCCTTATGTTAAGGTAGCTGGAAATGGGTTGAGGAAAAGGGAAGAGATTTGGGGAGAGGGGAGAGATGTGACCAGGAGACATCCCTCATTTTTCAGAGCAGGCGCCCGTTTTGTGATAAACCCACAGGCCTTTCTCCACTTCACTTCCTCCCCATCAATCTCTTTAATGGTGCCAGTCCCTTATCTAAAACCCGTATGTAAATACTGTCCATTTAGGCCCAAAGCACGATCCATATAGTGTGTGAGCTACTTAGCTAGGGTTTGTTCTGTGGTGTATGGGTGGGTATCATCTGTATGTTATTTATTGTATGGGTGGGTATCATCTGTATGTTATTTAGTGTATGGGTGGGTATCATCTGTATGTTATTTAGTGTATGGGTGGGTATCATCTGTATATTATTTAGTGTATGGGTGGGTATCATCTGTATGTTATTTATTGTATGGGTGGGTATCATCTGTATGTTATTTAGTGTATGGGTGGGTATCATCTCTATGTTATTTAGTGTATGGGTGGGTATCATCTGTATGTTATTTAGTGTATGGGTGGGTATCATCTGTATGTTATTTATTGTATGGGTGGGTATCATCTGTATGTTTTTTAGTGTATGGGTGGGTATCATCTGTATGTTATTTAGTGTATGGGTGGGTATCATCTGTATGTTATTTAGTGTATGGGTGGGTATCATCTGTATGTTATTTAGTGTATGGCTGGGTATCATCTGTATGTTATTTATTGTATGGGTAGGTATCATCTGTATGTTATTTATTGTATGGGTAGGTATCATCTGTATATTATTTAGTGTATGGGTGGGTATCATCTCTACGTGATCGCAGATGGAGCATCAATCATATTTGGTAGTGATGTTTTCTTCAGCTTCTTTTTCCATGCTTCAGCTGGCAAGCACCACTGTCTCCTGCAGTATTCTTTGACGTTCATTTCATTAATGGGCAAATGGGTGAGGAGTTTTCCCGTTTTTTGGTTTGTGTATGGTTTGCAGAGTATTTTATTAATTAAATTAGAAGCTTAGCCATTAGTGTGGTCTGGTTTTGTTTGTGGTAAAACTCTAACATCCTGCCATGTGGCTTTCAGAGTGAATAGACTGACAATGTTAGTTACGTGAAACCTGGCCCTCTATTTTTGCCCTTTGCATATTTGCTGAATCGTGTTTGAGGTTTATGAGCATGAGTGTGTGTTACACATCGGGGAAAGCCCACCCATTATAATGAGCTTTCCTTCTTTATTCTCCCTGAGCCAATATAACTAGTACTGTAGTAGCACTGCAGATCAACCAAGGAGAAGACCAGACTTGTAGAATGTGTAACACTGTGTAGACAAGCAAGACAGAAATGCTCAGTTAATTGCACATACTGGAGATAATACTGGGACAATAAGGATACCAAAGATGTTGTATTTTGTTTATCTGTGTTATCCAGAATATTATTCAGTTATGAACCGGTCTCTGTAATACAAGTAATAGAACCTGTAGACAAGCCATGGTAGTCATTTAGTGAAGGAAGTATAATGCTGTTGATATATTTCAGGCCAACTGGCATGAACTGCAAAGTAACAATAACGCAAGTTCAAAGAAACAATAACATTCTCTTTCCATCAATGGAAAAAAATTAATTCTGAACAAACTGTACAACCAATGTTCAATCTATTTATTTCTGCCACTGAGCAAATGTCTGTTCTTGTAAACATAACCTTGAATGTTTAGAAACATCTTTGCAACTTCCGGCATGAGTTTACAGTGAACAGTGAGGCTTTATCTACTTAAAATGACCTTTTGAGACAGTGGATATTTGAGCATAATGTAGGCATAGCAGAGTAGTCTATTAACAAAGCCAATGGAGTGATTGTATTGGGTTGTATGATGATGAACATCTTGAACACAATAAAATGCATAATTATTACTACAGGGTGTACATAGAATAAGACAATGTACAGCCTTGGAAATAAATTAAGAGACCACTGCACCTTTTTCTTTCCTTTCCAAAAAAGATAAAAAGGAAAGTTTTGAGTGAGGAACAGAAGTGTTCAATGAATTTTAACCCTTCTGATCCTCACTCAAAAGATTCCTTTCCATAAATTTCAACAGGTGTCTCGGGAAGAGACAGGATGTGCAGGTGAAGCAGACGAACAGTTGCCAAGCAGCTGCCTTGGTTAACAGCAATCTTGTATTGTGTACGACAGATTTGCAGCTTAGCCGATAGACACACACAGTTAACTCTAATGGGCTACATGGTTCAGTCCATCTCGCCAGTCACAATGCCTGTGGAGCGGCCAGCCTGGCATCTGAACCAACCCATCCCAAATTCCATCCTTCTCATGCACCATTTACACCCATGGCTCAATCTGTGAATGTTTTGCAGAGTTTTTAATGCATTAAATAAGAGGCCTAACAGTTTGTGATGTCTGGTTTTGTGTGTTCTTTCTACGTCCTTCATTAGCGACACCACCACCCAGGGAGCGGGTAGATGGTAGGCCATGTCAGGATTAGTGGTGAGGTCCTAACAGCTCTCAGCATAAATCAGAGCAGCCACTCCACTGGAGCAGTGCATTGTGGGAGCTCCATAATTCATAGCTCTTAATAGAGAAGTCTAATAATAGATTTGGGGATCCAGTGGCTGGCTGGAGGCAGCGACTCCTCTCTTTACCCTGAGACCGGGAGGATGCTGAGAACGAAAGGAGGAGGAGGAAAAGGCTCTCAGGAAGGCTTTCCTCTCAGAATCCCCCTTATCCCAGCATCTCCTCCCATTCCCAGGCCCTCCAGCAGAAATCATACCAGCACGTGATAGCAGAGCCCATCCTCTCCTGGCAAATGTGCAGAGCGACACCGTATAATGAAGCCAGAAATTCTAAATGAGATTCTGCAGTAAAATCCAACAGACAGTCTGGGTAGACACACGGTCATTGGGCAAGTTGCTTGTGTATTTTGACCGTCAGGTTTAAACAGATATTTGTTTTTGTTTTATTGAGTTCAATTCTACATAACAGATACGGATTTCTCAAAACAAAATGTCAGCATCTTAGAAAAAAAAGATAACTGGTAACATGATTAAGTGATTATGTAAATACTGAGGCAGTTAAAAACAGAAACTACGAAACACTCATGGGAACTTTTTACACGTAAACTTGCATAAAAAACCCTCTGGGGAAAATCACAGTATTGTTATAATACCATAGAGATCAGCACTGCTGTCTACTCCCATTTAATGCTTCATTTCAACACAAAAGCACCATATTGGATTTTATTCATTTCCGGCGCGGCAAACACAGGCCTTTCTGCTGAGTCATCAGACGGCCATAAATTATTCATTAAATCCCCAGACTCCTGCTTTCTGATCAATTTTTCACTGTAATGGTGCCATGATCAGTCCACTCACACCACCTCTCCCCTACAAACAACAGCACATCAGAAGCCTTAATCCTCCGCTGAAGGCTATACATCACAATTTGCCACCTTTCACAATGGCTCGACCCACAGTCCAGGTGGGACAGTCCCTACAGTATTGTGTGCTTTTTGCAACACTAGAATAACACTGGGAGAGAGGGCACTGTCTGTACCAACGATGTGGTTACAGGGTCCTGCACTGGGAGTGTGACCAGATGAATGGTCCCAAAATGCGGTGAAGCAACAGAAGAGATTTTCTCCGACAGCAATGCGCTGATGGCAGGAGGTAGGGCTGCTGCCTCTCTGCCTGCACCTGTTTGCAGAGAGGGATGGAACAGTAAATGGAACCGGAAAACAGTCCTGTCTACATATCCTCTCACACAGCCTAGGAGGACCGACCCTACGTCATGCAGGAGTAAGCAGTTCATGCAGTCGATGTAAAATTTGTTGAGAAAATTAAAAAAATTCAGCATGTTGTTAGAAGACAGTGGCTGGTTTGGGTATATTGGTGAAGTGGCTCTCTATCTGTGTCATAAAAGCTTATACAAACTCAACCAAGTCAAATAAACATCCAAGACAAACTGAGAAGTTGCTCAGAAGAGTTGGTGCAGTTTCTCACTTGTTCTCAACGGTTTTGACCACACGAAGCGGAGATGAAACACGATAGAGATACAAAATTCTACATATCGATGTTTACTGGAAGCAATCCTTGTATCATTGTAATCATTATTATTCTGGTGAGAAAAAATGTACTTATTTCTGAGCCAGTGTGAATCTTAGACAAGCCTCTCTGCAGACGTGACACTTAAGGTGGTTGCAGCCAGGAGGCCCAGCAAACACCTGCATTCACTCAATTCAGATGTTAGATCTGTTCTTCAATGCAACTTGGGGCCCAGGAACAGTTTGGGGCCCAGGAAATGTGGCACCTCATTCCCTATCTCAGGGAGCAATGGTTATATTCATATCCAAGCTTCCATTTCAGCCAGTCACTTCTGAGCTACAGAGTAACAACATACTGAGAAGCAAATCCGCAGAGGCAGTATGCTGAAATGAGTGGCAGGGTCAACCTGCCCAGATGTTAAAGAAACAGCAGGCCGGACACCAAATGCGCCGGGTTAGGAGCATTGACATCAAGGCCCCAAAGCCGTGCAGGGAAACCTACTCAGCCCCTGACAACCCCTTGGTGTGGGCACACACCCATGGAGGCCGCTCATCACACATGCTCCAACGAGGCCCCGTGACCCAGTGGCCTCGACAGGGGAAGGCCTAACAACCGACTCATCTCCACCTCGCTGGCCGCTATGAGGAAGAGACCCCTCCATCAGGAGGGGCCTGACGGGCCTGACATGCTGGAGTGGCAACGGGACAGTTTAACACAAAGGCATCGGCAACGGACCAGAGGGAGGTCTCCCAGCACCCCGACCAGAAGCCGACGGAGTAGGACTGTGCCGAGGAAGGCATGTATGGAGCGATTTCTACCAAGGCTGTCCTGCAGGCGGGCCCATACAGAGACACCTGACGATCAGGCTTAAGGAGATGCCAACAAGACAGCCGAAATCTACATTCAACCTCGGACGACATGGCAATCCCCAGAGCTGAGACAGCACCACAAGAAAGATTGAGAATAGGATTGTCAGTAGCCTAAAGGAATAGGAACGCAGGAGGATGCGGTCAACTCCTCCAGGAAGGGAAAACGATGGGAGGCTGAACAGCCAACACGATGGCCGAAAAACGACACAGAACGCATGATCACACTGAACAAGGCCACAAGGCGGCCAATCAACCACCAACTGTTCAGCGGCTCAATGAAAAAGATCATAAATCTCAGATGGTGCTGACAGAAAACCCAGACTGTGCCGAATAGGAGTCAGCCAGGAAGACACATTTCTAAGCCCTCTCAGACTGAGCCAATTGGAGCCAGTTACAAAAAATACGTCGACCTCTACTGGAGAAAGCCAGCCTCCAACAGGCCGATGTCCAAACCGGAGAATTCTTGCCACAAAGAGGTGTGCAATCAATTGATCAATCAATCAACCAAATGTATTTATCAAGCCCTTTTTACATAGAGCTTTTACAAAATCAAGCCTCCTCCCCTCCTCCCTTGTAAAAAGCTACACCCGGGGACAAAGCCGGGGAATCTGACCACCGCAAAGGAGCCACTGACAAAACCTGCCATTCAACAGTGGAGAAGAGTTGCACAAACCAGAACAGAGGCGCAGTACATTTTCTCTGGACCAGACACACTAAACACAGTTTGTGGGGAAACCTGACTGCAACAGAGAACCTTCATGCGAGAGGACAAAGCTGAGAAGATAGACTAGACGTGGAAGTCTTTGTTGACTCAAACTCATAGAGCAAGAGGAGCAAATACAGACCACTGCAGGCACCCCTACAACCACCACATACAACAATATTATAGGGGAAAGGGACAGGTCAATTCCTGAGAACACTTTCTATGCAATAAGCAAAATATACCAGCGAGAAAACAAGCGAGCTATATGCACGTAAAGGGTGGTAAAATCTGTGAATACAAGTGTACTCTAGGGATTTACAGCACAGGTGGTGGGGCTTCCAGCTGCTACACACTTGTAGGGCTTTAGCAGACATTATTGTATTTTTTTCCACTGATATGCTTGACAAAGGGAACTGAGAAACAGATGACTGGTATGGCAAATAGAGAAACTGGATCCTCTTATCTGAAATGACACCAGTCTCAATATAGGGAACTATATGTTATATTCACTGACCCTAAGTACATAACGCCCCAATAAAGGTGTAGCTAACAAGCAATTGTCCCCAGCACAATATTTAAGAACAAGGAACACGTCTGCGTGTGGGTGACCTTGATGGTTGGAGCCTTTATCCTGACTGATTGTATCCTCCTGTCTGATTGCAGTCAGGAAGGAGCTGCCTGGTTTCACTGTGTGCTGTTCGCCTCGCTGGTCTGTCCACTTACGACCCTAATCTAATAAGTTGCTTTGCTGCTTCGAATGCTCTGTAATGAGTGGCAAAACAAAAGACACAGTCGCGTTTGGATGAGGCAAACACTAACAGATGGCGTTAATATTCACCAAATGAAGAAGCAGATTCACCACACAAAGGACGGGCCCAGCCTAATGTGGCAGGATGAACGCAGTTTGTTGCTGTGAAAACAAGTTCTTCAGTCCGGGGATAGTAGGTCATTATTACTTGGGTAAATGATGTAGTTAGTGCTTCAGGAATTTCAGAGCATTTGTGAGGTCTCATCCGTCGACATATGACTTAATCGGCAAACTTTACATCAATTCCAAACTGACTTATTTTCCTTCTGAAAACCTGCAGGTAGTGTAAAATCCATTATGTAATTTGGTTCGGCTAAATGACTCCTTCCTTTCGGTCTCCACCCACAGATGCGCTCTGCTGTGGCCTGGTTTTAACTGGTCTTTATCTGGGGTATGTGCAGCGATCCGTAAAGCTGCTTCCTGCATTCTCTCAGGGGTGGTGTAACAGTCATGCTGTAACAGAAACAATTCATCACTGAAGATGACCGCAACCCGGTAATGTTGAAGAAATACACGCACAAAATGGTATCCATGTTCACTGTCTGGAGGGAAGTAGGGACCGTTGTTTCTTACACCAGCTAGCAGGCCTAATAATGTCCGCGTATTGAAACATTCATGAGGTTGAGGCAGGAGCAGAGAGCAAAGTCATGTTGGAGCGTCAACTTCCCAATCTCCCACTCACTCTCACCCCAGAACACAACACAAGCATTCAGAATGCATCTCTATCTGCTGCAATGTAACGACTCCGGGAGTGTTGAAGAAGAGCACTTCTCACAGGGCTATGCTAAAAGGCAATGAAGTTTCAGCACCTATTTTACCAGCGAAAATTATGAAAACATAGTTGCCAACATTGTGTCATCTTAGAGCAAAGGTCAATTAACATTTTAAAGGTCAAAGTGCAAACATGAGGGTTAAGGTTGAGGAGTGAGATTGAAGGGGACAGGGATTGGGAGGATATTCAAGGTTCCCATCAACCGTTTTGTTGAATAATGTTTTTTTTCTCATTCCCACCATATCGTTTATCCTAAAGCGCTGAGAAGCTGGCGTAAGGCAGATGAGAAAATGAAAATGTTTCAGTTTGTATTGTATTCAGCCAATTTTATTCAGCTCTAGGGTTTTCTGAGATGCACTTTTTCTCTCCTGGAGCCCCCAGGACTTTGTTTTAATTAGGTAAAGGCTTTTCAAGGTTACAGGAGCTGTGCAGAATGTGATTTCCCACATTTCACTCCTGTGTGTTTATTCCTCACTGTTCTGGGAACCTGGGTGGAGAGAAGCAGGCCAGATATCCGCTGTTCTGCTGTCCATCTCCTTCTCAGCAACCTTGAAACACATGCTAGTGATAAAAAATAAAGACAGGGCAAAAGAGAATTCTTGGGTCTGTGTATCAGAATATGTTCCGCCATTTTTGCAACCAGAAATGATGGGTGCAAAGCTGCCATTGGTGTGAAAGGTCTGGTTTTGAGAAATTAATACACTTTAGGTATGTCAAGGCTTGACCTTCCACCGGCCAATCAGGACAAGCTTCATGGCAATATAATGTGGTCATTTCATGTTGTTTATTCACGGTCTTTCATGGAGGCTATTGCCATGGAATCAATCAAATTCAGTTTTAGCCCACTACTTCTGTTTAATAGCCCACAGAAAGAAAATATATTTGTTAAATATATTAATTTGAACCAATTTCCAATCCACATTGTTACATTGTTGTTAAGTAATTGCAGTACCGCATCAATACAACAATATTCACCCTACATATTATTTGCATGGATTAAGGGACCAAGCCATCTGATAATTGACGGTTGAGCCAATGCAATTTTCAGAATGAGTAAATTAGTCCCTTGATCGGGCGCAATTTATTCATACATTCAAACAACCATGCCAAATGTTGCCAATAAGCAAGATTTAATTCTTAATTGATAAGGCCTGTAAAACAGAGCTCCTCAGTGACATATCATTTGGAAAATGCTTTTCTAACCACTCATTGATATACTGCTATAGGATATTGGATATACTGCAATATGCAATAATGTTCTGGGGTGGCAGGGTAGCCTTGTAGCCAACAACGGTAAATGACCAAATTTAGGTTTAATATCAAGACCAGTATGCCGATGATAATACAGCCAGGATAAAAAAGGTATATCTGCATATTAAGATCTGGTGATTAAGATCAAAATCCAAGCTACATATCTCACCAGCCAAACCTTTGATCAACACCTAACAATTAATTTGGTGATTAATTTGGACAAAAACAAAATTCATTGAATTGAAGCGAGGCAAGGCTTGATGCTTAGATAAATAAAACAACATTGAAAACAATATATATATAAATATATATACATACATGCATACAGTATGTATCAAAATAGACAGTTAACAGGCAGCAAAATCACACTAGTCTTGTTTCATGTGCATATATGAGCCAAGTGCATCACTGCTGGATATAGACTGCAATGTCAAAATCATGTCATAGCATTAACTGTTTCAAAACATTACTGCCAGCGTTCCTACTAAAAGCATCTTCAACCAGCACTGCCTTAAATAAGGATGTTTAAGGCCGAACCTTACATACTTCCACTCCTCGCATTTCACCATACAATAACTAATATGGGGCAGGTATAGGGGCAGTCCAAACGCAACAGGAAAATAAAAACATGAAAATTGTCAAAATAATATGCAAAACACAGTAGCTCCCCAAGAAGCCAGTCCAAAACACAGCCCATAATATGTTACTGGTGTACTGGAGTAATAGCGGATTGGGTATATGCCCGACCAGAGGATGGGATGGGGGTCTGTGTCCACACGCATGGCTTATGCTTGACCAGGCAGTGGGCAGTGGGTGTGGGGGACTCGGTTCCACGTGGAGTGCAGAGGATCCACATCCTGGTAAATAACAACATAAGACCAGACTGCCCCGGGGCTTCAGTTACGGAGTGGCTTCAGATACGGAGTGGCTTCAGATACGGAGTGGCTTCAGATACGGAGTGGCTTCAGATTCGCTAAGGTTCCCCGGATGCTGCCGCTGTTTCAGACTGTCACGCGGTGCGAACCCGGCCCTTTCTAATTAATCTCAGAGGAAGCGGAGAAGACAGGGATGTCAGCAGGGGTGCGAGGGGCTGGAGGCCTCCAACATCTGGCTGTCATGTTTGGTGGAGCACTTTGTCAAGGGAAGGGGCGTTTTCTCTGCCCCCCAACATTAATTACTGCAGTCATCACTGAGATTCGGGGAGACAATCCCAACCCATCTCTTCCCAGGACAGCCAGCCGCCATGTTATGACATCCTGATCACATGCACACACAAACATGCAGAATTACATACCTAATCCATTTCCACAAGCAGAAATATATTTTGCGTTTCTCATCCAACAGAAACCCCCACACACGCATACATTCATAATGTGGAACAGGTGTTACTAGCGCCGTTACACGCGTGAATAAGACCACGCTACAGAGGACTCCTTGACGAGGCTTCTTGATGCCTTGTACTGTTCATGGAATGTATTTAGTATACAGAGAGTGGACCAACCCAGAGAGCTAATACTACATCACTGCAACCTATACAGGGAATCACAACACATGTTTTTTATTTGCACTCAAATGAATTAGGCTATTGTTAGTTAGAACCTGGTTTAACATGGGTAAGGTACCTTGCTGGGATTCGGTAATTCAATCTATAGTAAAGGATGCTTGGGACTGTGAATAGGCAGCTGAAAAGACTAGGTTCAGACAAATGTCTTTCCAGCTGAGAGAATTTATCAGCAGCACAAGTTACTTTGACCATGCCATTATCAGCCCAGATTGACCATGAATTTGGGTCAAAGCGTGGCTCATTATGCGTATAAAACGAAGTAATGTGTTTGACATTTACAGAGAAATATGAAATATCCAACAACTGCCACACAATCCATCTGAGGCCCTATTGCTAACAAATGTAACAGTAGCATAAGACAGTGTCAACAGCTCATGTGTCCGAGAATGTGGAAAGAGACAACACTGCCATTACAATGCAAAACTGTAATTATCTTTGTGTTTCTTCTCCCTTCCTCTTGTATCTCCTCATACCACATCACATAAACCTTTAAAACATTCCCCACCTCTTGTATCTTCTTCCTATTCCTACCTCACACAAGCCCTTCATGCAATATGCACAGAATGTGTGCAAAGCTCTTTTCGGCACTCCGTTCAGTCTCCCGCAACCCCTTCCATCCTTTTTCATTTCACAATATCCGTTCCAAGTAACACCATCTCCCTCACGCTTTTTCATTCCTTCCTCATTCACCTCTCCCTCCATCTTGTCTATCTCTGTGTGTTTTTGTGCTTTTGAGAGTCTGGGTAAGATCTGAGAGAGAGATGAAGTGAATGCTGGGAAGATTAATGTGTCCAGAGCAGCAGTTCATCATCTCAGAAGGCCGTCTGGAGGTGGCGGTCAGGGCAAATGCTATCCCAGACTCCCCAAGTGTACTCCACACTCAAGGTCACCTGAAACTGAAGAGGAGGCGGGGCACAGGACTGTGGGCTAAGAGAGCAGTTGTGCTGGGCAAACGTGTTAGGTTGGAGGCTGAAGGAAGGATCCTCCCTTAAAGGTGCAAGGGGGGATTTCACCGGTGGTAAACTCCCACTTTAACACATGTTTTGGTTTGATCTCGTAAAATAATTAGTCTACAATTTCACTTTTATCCCTGAAAGGTCAATGTTGTAGTGATCTGTCAACAAATGTAAAGGCTTACAGGGAAAATCCCCAACATTTGACAACATGAGGTTTAATTTTATAAAACCAGCGAGCTAAAACAGAGCTGTGTCCTACAATAAGAAAAAAAGATTACAGTAACTTGGAGGACAGGAGAATCCTGAGTAGGGGAAATAAATCATCCTAAGAAGAAAATCTTTCTGGGGAACAAGATTGGATTCTGACCAATTTATCACAGAGTATGATGATGAGAGAACATTCAAGAGGGACAAGGGGGACTCTTCTGTTTCGTTCTGCTTTCCTTAGGCCGACTGAAATGCAGCAACTAAAAAGGCTTTGTTCTCTCAATACAATGGCCAGAAGTGAACAGAGTCGTACAGCATCCCTAAAGACCACTTCCATGCAGATAACAGCAAAGTTCAATCATTGTTAGTATAACTCCTGGGCGGAAAACTCAGTTGCTGCAATCAACTGCACTTTTAAAAAAAGTCATTTTCAACGGTTTCTGTACAAGCACCTGCCCTCAGAAAACCGCTTTCAATGTGAGCTAAGCACAAAAAGTAGGCAAATGATTTCAGCATGGGTGGAAGAAGACACGAATGAGTAAACACTCTGTAGGAAACAACTTGTAAAAACACAAGCACTGTTCTCGACTGCACTCTCAGTTTCACATGGCTCTAACGTTCTCACTATGGTAGATACCAACAACCAAAACCGATCCTTCTACTGCTATGGTCCTTGGCAATGCATCGGTGGTTGGTTAAATGTCTCAATGGCACTAGACATGATGATATGTGCCCAGTCACTAGCTGCTACCTGGGGCTGATCAGGAAGAGTCTACACTGTCTGTGACTTCAAGGTCCAGGCACAAAGCTCTTTGGTGAACCAAGAAATAGTATTTAAAATTGGTATTTAAAGATATTCCTCATGCTTGCCTCCAAAAACATGCTTCACTTCAAAGCTCATGCTTCACAATGTCTAGCTAGCTAGCTGAGTCACATGCCAAAAGCTCAGTTAAATGTTAGCTATATTAACAGACAAAACTCAGGCTTACATAGCCAGCTCGTTCAAGGAAGTTAAATAGCAGCACCAAACTTTGTAATGCATGCATGTAGTTATAGGCCTGGGTCAACTCAGTGACAATAATGTTCATTAGTGACAATGCTTCCTTCCAAAACATAGCTAGGTATATTGGTCAAAACACTCATTTGAAATACTTGCACAAACCAAGCTGGTTTAGTTATATTAAATTATGGGTGTGGTAAACCCCTCCCACCTCTCAAAATCTCTGTCTACACCACTGGCTATAGAAAATGTGAATTCAGTCAAGAATGGGGAAGAAAATGTGTCTGTATAAAAAAGGACCAATGAACATTGGCCAATTCTTTTTCAAGAAAAACACTGCAAATCCTATCTGAAAGGGATATGAGCCTACAATCCAAAAGCCCGGTTGCGTGCCTGACAAAAACAATCTGTTCAGAGAGCCAGAGTCAACAATAATATATTCTCCCTGATGCAGATCTCAGAACAAAATAATAGCCGGCTGAACACACAGAAAAGCAACTTTGTACATATCAGCACTTTATTCACAAGCAGCAAACAGTGCCTCTCTCTCACCTACAAATTTGAACCAAACTAGTCATGCTAAGAATGCTGTTTGGAAAGGGTTTGGCTGGATGGACAGGGGTGTCCAGACTCTAAGCAGTGCATAGTTTAACAGTGCATTGTTGAGCTCCTTGAAGGTGGGGATGGGTGTGTTTTGAACTCTCTGTTTGCCGTCCAGATGTTTCTTGTTGTCTGGCTCAATGCAGAAAAGCTTGGGGGGTGGGGGATTACACAACTCTCCTTCAGTACTCATGCTGAGCAGGAAGTGGGAAGCAAAGGACCTCTTCAGTGAAGGAAAGGGAAAAAATAGAAACTGAGGAGAAATTCCTTACGAAAACACCAAAGAGAAGGTCAATGATCAGAAAGACTGACAAGACAAAGCAAACAACCAAAACAGACCAGGCTACAGCTTTCAAAATAAATAAATTATAGCAATGTCTGTTAGCAAGATGGTATTTTCAACTTCTCAAATACAGCTCAGTAGAAATTAAAACCATTGCTAATGGTTGTATTATACAATTAATGTACATTGGTAAAATGTCAAAGTCAACCTGTTTTTAAATGCCAAGGCTGCTCAAAATCATAGGAAATCTCTGCATTCAATACAGCATCTGTGGTTTGACTAGAACTTGGTTGTCCCATGAGGACACCATGGTGTCGGTCAAACTAAGTTGTGGAACAGGGCTGGTGTAGTTAAAAGTATATCTTTGTCTACTAATGGAGGGTAAGTGCTCGTAGAGGGCCAGATGAGCACTGAACGTCAGCTGGAGGGACATGCTCGATTTCACAAGAGAAAGCCACTAAAAGCTTTCTCTCAATCAACCTCTCTCCAACTCTCTTCTCACCCTTATGGTTTTTCTGCTATTGTTTTCCCAAGCAGGTGCTTCCAGGATTCATTCTGAATTGTTTAGTTCTCCTCCCTTCACACTCCATTGCTTTCATTATGCTAATGCCAAACTCGAGTCAAATTTAACTTTCTCTTCCCATAAAAACATGTATGAGAATTGGATGGCACAAGCTTTACCTGCTGTTACGTTTGCTCGGGACCACTACTGAGAAATAGGTTTTACAGACACCATCAATCATGGAGGGACCTAACAACCTGTCTTTGTAACAGAAAGCTCAGCTTTAGTCAACACTGCCAGACCAAAAGGATTCCTTCCAATTCTCACTGTTCAGATGTGAGTCCACGCAGAGTGAGGCAACGTGATGAACAGCAAGCAAACTCCAATTAAAGTGAGATTGCTATCCAATGAAATTGACAATAATCTTGACAGTTTACAACATTAATAAAAAAGGATTGGAATGGCCCACTGGAGATTTGAAAAACAAAACTCAGACAAAGGTCTTTATCCACACCTTGGTATATTGTCAAAGTCCACCCTAGTAACAGTGAAGTGTCACTAATTATTTCAAGATGCCTAGTAGCTTGTCAGCTATATTAAAACAGTCAAATGGGAGGATCGCTTCATTCAAAGTGTCTCCAGCAGCAGGCTTCCTGTAGCCTCCAGAGAGCTAGCAGGGCTAGTGTTTGCTCTTCAGCACTCAAAAGGATGTTTTGCATCAACCTGTTCTGATCCTGGAACATTGCCTTTTGATGATTTGCCTAGGTGTCACAAAGATGCGATCACAGATGTTGAATAGACAGGAAATCAGGAAATATTTCCATAATCGTCAAAAGTGAGGGACATCTGACACTGCCAGACCTTTACAATGTAGTCGAAAATACAGCTAATTTGTTTTACACAAGCAATATAAAACAGATATTCACTGAATGGAATTTCATGTCCAAATATATGCAGCATATTTATCAAGTGAATGGGTACATGCCCACACTTTTGAATTGTACTGTATATCAATAAATAAATATATATATAATATAACATGGACAGGTAGTAGGCTATTAAAATAAAGGGTAGTTCTAAAACATGCGTGGATAATAATGAAAAGGGAAATTGTATATTTGGATCATTTCAAGAAGAATTACCAGAAATCCATTGATGGGTTGTAAGCATACAAATAGGCTTAAGATGGAGGGAACAAAAATTATCCCTTCTTTCTGCTCTGTGGTGTGCACAACACTCCGTTCCGCTTTGTTTGCATGATTAACAAGAAAGTCAGCCGTGCAGCAGATCAATACCAACTGGCCTTTTACGGGATTGTGTCTAATGTGGTAACCCTACCTTTGGGCCCTTCCTATTCCACAGCCAATTATGTGATATGATCAATACAGGTCAGTAATGGGATATTGGCCGCTTTTGTGACAATGTTATGGTAAGACTGAAAAATCCATGGGACCTCCAACACAGATACACGTCTATAGAGGCTATAGTAATTTACCAGAGAGCAGTATAGCCTTGGAGTGAACAATATTTTATTTGGTTGAGAATGGAGACAGAAAATCTCTCCTCCAACAAAGCAAAGGGCTGAAGAAGTGGAATGGGGAAGAGAAGCGTTTAGTCTGAGATAAGGAACTGTTAAGCCTTTCCAAGCAGTGCTATCCAGATGCTTATCAGACTCCACTGCAGGACAAAGCCAGAATCAATCTGCAAACACAACAAAAACCCAGCTCCTTGATGCAACAATACAGCACCAAAAACAGATCAACATCACGTATGGGCATTGTATATCTAGCAATGTTTAGAGCTGCAAAAAAAAAGATTTTGTCAGTCAGTACAAACATGTTATCAGAAAAAGTATTTTGAGATAAAAGGTACAACTTTTAGCTGGAAAGCTTGATCTGAGACCAACTTGCATTGAGGAGCTATAGCCATCAGTTTTGTCCTACCACACACATGGCTCTGTCCCCCTCTTTGTCCCGCTCTCCTTCTGTGGTGCCTGACAGAATGTGTTCTTAAAACAAAGTCAGGCTTGATTCCCTAACACGTCCATGTTAATCACCAACAACCAGCTCATTGCAGATGGAGCCTCTTTGAAAACAAAATGCTCCCCATACGCTTCTGTTTGCCTCAGATCTCTTTCTGTCTCTCTGGTTTAGAAGCATGTCATGTCAAGTGATAGCAGTTCATTCCAGATCCACAGTCAATCAGTATTTCCCATGTCCAGTCTTGCTGTAGCCTTGAGGTTGGTCGGGTGTATTTGTTAACAATATTGGAAAAAAAATCTTTGAGAATGACATGCTCCTTATTAACTGTAACAGTATGGAGGCTTTACATGACATCACCTGTATTTTTCCCAACCTCCTCGTCACTTTGACAGGCCTGCTCTGTTCTGTGGAGTTCCCCACATTTCCAGTGAGCTCATGTTTCAGACTACCAGCACATCAGTCCCTCAGGAATGTACAAAGAATGAAGAAAACTACCAGCTGTCTACTGGACCCTATTCCAAGCACACTTCTGAAGGAGCGACCTCATGTTCTTAGCCCTCCTATAATGAATTTCTCCCTATCCTGTGGATGTGTAGCAACTGCCTGTACAACAAAAGCCAAAAATTGCCTCAGACCAAAGACCTGTGTTTGTCATTGTACTTCTTGCCATTAGGCTACCTTTGATACCACTTGATCAACCTATTATATATGACAGACTGAAACCAGGCAATACTCAGCCTTTTCTAAAGGTAGTTAGTGGCTGTTCGTTTGGTATTCCGGGGCATGGCAAAGTGGATGTGGCTTTTTCCTACTGGATCCTGTTGGCCCTGTCCAGGGTAATCTTTGGATGAGCAGAGTGTCCCTCAACCTAGCCTTATCTTAATCCTCAGCAAGAGTCAATGTGCCAGGGGTAGAGTCCGGTCTAGTGTAATTTTTCAGTCTTATTTGGTTTCCTGTTGGATCTTGGGTATGCTCCCTCTACCCCACCTCTCGCCCACTCTACCCCTCACTACATGATTCCCTGAGCCCTATGAAACTCAGGGCTATTTGTTTCAATCCACACTCAACCTCGTGTGTTGCTAATCTAGATTCTTCCAGATGACTCCTGCTTTTGCTTGGGTCATCAAAACCATTTTCATGAACTGTAATTTGACCTAAAACCATGCACTCACAAAACCTTTAATATTAAACCTAAAACTCACAAATTTGACTATACAGTGAAATGTTATTTTTTTCTTACATCTTAAATGTATTCGGATTTCATGTCAGCAACAAAGCTTTGGATTTGTTTTTGGCGACAGAACTATTAATGATTTCCGTGCAGTTGTGCCTCAAGCTCAGGAAGCATTTTTGCGCACACTGCTCATACGTGTTTTGCGTGAGGTGTTAACTGTCAAACTACAAGTTAAACTACAAGCCAGCAACCAAAAAGATTAAACCAAGACATTGCTTGCTCCATGGGGTTTAGGCTGGTCTAGCACATAAACACTAAAAGTTTGTTTATTGATCAAAAATAGAAAGTCATAACCTCAGAATAAGCCTACCACTATGGCCTCTTTCAATCCCATTAACTTTCATTGTTGAAGTCACAGCTGTGCGACCCAGGAAGTGTTCATAACGAGCTCCATTAGTGGTATTACCTGCATCCGGTTGCCGAGGGGTCACAGGGGCAACAGTAGACCAAACACACAGATTAAATTACCCCAAAGGGAACAGGGAGGGCTAACCACCATCCCCCACACCAGAGTGGTTACAAGGGAAGCAGACGGGTGAGCTGCAGAGAGGCTGGAATTGGTAGGTGGGCTGATATTCTCCATGTCATGTTCCAGCTCACGTCCTCATCTTTGATCCCAGCCATCGGAACATTTCAAAGCAGGGATTTTCAAAGACACAGACGCAGAAGAAGCTTAGAGGAAACACCTATGAGTATATTATCAATATACATATATTATCAAATACTATATAATAAAAAATAAATATATAAAAATAAATAATGACTGTCCTGCAGTGCAAAACAATATCCACATTTCCTGTATCTACCACAAAATGATTAAGTGTAAAGAAGAACGCATGTAAAATATTGGACCATACACTGGGTAAAGAACGGGGGATAAGCGTGTTCATAACATCCACGGCTGTTGTTGTAAATAAACTGAGAAGAATAAGCTACATTTGTGTGTCTGGAAGTGGCAGCCTCAATGTGTTCTCAAAAGGACTGTGGAGGATCAAGCAACACCCCTGCTGCTCTGAGAAGAGAGCAGACACATCCCCAGGGCTAAGCCAGCGGTAACGCAATCTAAACAGGTACAACATACACACCCATACAAGTAATCCCAAAGACATTCAAAGCTACCTCACTAGCAGCGAAAAACAGAGAAAACATTGGCAGAACAACATACACAGGAATGAGCAAGGTAACCAGGATGCACAACTCTTAGCCATGAGCTTGGCTTCATAACCAAAACACACAATGCATTTACATTACATACTTAATATACACTGATAATGTCTTGTACTGAAAAATAGAGATATCGAACGTTTCCATTTGGCTGGACTGTATTCTTTGTATCGGACTAGACTTCATCTGTGTCTGTGAAACCAACGCTGAGTGTGTTTACTAGGTCCATCTTAACACAACAAGGGTAACCTCATCTGTTGAGTTTAAAACAAAGGCTAAGGAAAAACAATCATTGGTATCCCTTGAGCTAAACTGGCACATGAATCATGAGAGCCCAAGAGCAGACAGATTATTTTCACTGAATGGGTAAAGTACAAGATCAGCATTCATTAACAGTATGAAAATAAAGCCCCGTTATCTTCTGAGGTCATAAGGACCTGGAAGACTACTGTTACCGTCCCCAGCCATCATTTCCCCTCTATATTTTCACCAGTGTAATAAAAGGTCTTTACAAGTATACATTCTTCAAAGATGACTTACAACAGTCATGGTTTCTAAGACAGAATAAGGTACCACATAGGGTGGTTGAGAGACACACCTTTCGTCAAGAGCCAAAAATGTAATGGCCCTGTGTCACCTCCCTTTCATTTGGCATAGGCAATAAATTAGTGTGTCCTTTGCATTAGAGCACACACACTGACCTTTACCATGTCATTAATCAAAACCCCCTGTTCTGCTGCCAGGATTTTGTTTAACCCAATTTGTCACAGAGGAGTTCCCTTCCCACCGACTGCATCGTCAAAGTAGAGCTGTGGCATTGGATTGGTGGGTGGATGGAAGTGTGCCGAGCCCTTAATCATGAAAGGCACTAACTACCAAAACATACTTCAGACTACTGTATGCTACAACACAAACAACGGACCAGAGGTAAATTGTATTTCAAGATCTGCAATTTAAACATAACTTTTGTCTGCGTATAGGAGTATTTTCAAAATCAATTGTAAACAATAGCTTTTTGGTATTTAAATGAGTATTTGAAGAACTAATAATACATTTCCAAATACTTTTCCAAAGAGTATCTGAAACCCTTACCACTAATTTCCACTAAAAAAAACATTTCAACTACTCACAAATAATCTTCTCAAAATATTTAGAAGAACACAAATGTTTCCATGCAATTCCACGAAAATATATTATTAGCAAATGTTCATTCAATTAATTATTAGAGAGACTTTAAAGAGGCAATCACCCCACCACTGTTTTGGCAAACTGATGGTGGGTAAGCTGGTAAAACGATACTATCCTCATCGGTTTTCAGAAAATTCTGTGAAACACTGTCATCCATTCACTTAATGAAATCAAACATAGGAATGACAGGGCAATTTGTAAAGGTTCAGACACTTCAGTTTTTTTCTGGCATGTAAATGGTGTAAAGGCAGTCATACTGAGCGATATGCATGAGCACTGCACAGAAACTCTGGGGGGCTCTATAGAAAATGTGGTGCATGCTACCTCGGAGGGTGGCATCTCTTAAAGTTTACACATATCTGGGATATCTTAAAGTTTACACATATCTGGGATATCTTAAAGTTTACACATATCTGGGATATCTTAAAGTTTACACATATCTGGGATATCTTAAAGTTTACACATATCTGGGATATCTTAAAGTTTACACATATCTGGGATATCTTAAAGTTTACACATATCTGGGATATCTTAAA
>JACXGJ010004823.1:0-42857 GCA_016801105.1 Esox niger
AGAGCACTTTTATTGTGGCCAGCCTAAAACACATCTGTGCAATACTCATGCTATCTGATCAGCATCTTAATATGCCACACCTGTGAGGTGGATGGATTATCTTGGCAGTGCTCACTAACACAGATTTAGACAGATTTGTGAACAATATATCAGAGAAATAGGCCTTGTGTACATAGAGAAAGTCTTAGATGTTTGAGTTCAGCTCATGATGAATCGGGCGAAAAACAAAGGTGTCGCATTTATCATTTTGTTCAGTGCACATAAGGATGAATGGAATAGCTCATCTTAAGTTCGGTTGCAAAAGAACATTTTAAATACATTTCCTGGCTTTCCTAACACGCCATTTGGATAATTCCAGAATCAGGCAGAAATACACATTCTTCTGAATTCTGAATTCTCCGACCAGGATTTCCAGAATACCAAGTAATTTATTGGAGGTTCATAGAATTTTGCAACCCTACTCATGAACCATGGTAAAGACCTCATCCTCTCTCCTTAGTAAAAACCCATAGGATGAGGTCAGAGGGCATGGACCGATGCAATTCAGCACACTTACGTTCTAAGCTTTAGTCTGAGGCAGAGGTAGATTATTTACTACAGTATATTATCCCCACATTACATCTTGTTGGTTTCACATATCTTAAAAAACCCAAGCCAAAGTAAAAAGAAACATGTGTGGGAAAACAACCTTATTCTCCACAGTCCTTCCTATTCTATGCCTGCCAGAAAAACATGCCCCATGGGATGAATAATGTTTATTGAATGTAATTAAATTGAAGTTCTTGTTAAAGTGGGATTGAGATGAAAAATTGATCACTCACTCCAACAGCCTATCATGAGGTGAAGCATAGTAGAATATACAGCATCTTGTCTGAAGGAGTGCCTGTTTGTGGAGTTTCTCACAAGGGACCTTTTTTGTTGCTACAACAAACAAAAACTGTGAAAACCTTTTGATGAACATTCCTAACCTTTCATTTTTTTTGCACTTCCTGGTCTCGCCATCTCCATCATTATTCTCAATTCTTCAACCTAAATTGCCTGAGCTCCTTGTTTTCGATTGATCTGCCAGTATGAACTAAGGGCTGCAGTCATTAAAATATAATCCTGTGTTAACAAGCTGTACTGCAATAGACTGCAACATGCTGGTCCACTTCACATGTGAATCCCCTGATCCGCGCTACAATAAAAACATGAAAAAATAATGGAAATATTTTAGGCATCAGGAGACTTTGCTCTGATGTAATTGGAAATGTCCCTCAAGTGAAACAATGTGACCCAAACACCGATAGACTGTTAATACCGTCTCCATCTCCCTCTCTCTGTTAAAACTACCTCCTATCTGCCTCAATCTCCCTCCCTCTGTTAATAATACTAATACTTCTGTCTGTCTGCCTCTCTCCTTTTGTTAAGACTACCTCCAGTCTCTCTGCTTCCCTCCCTCCCTCCCTCAGCTAATACTACTTCCTGGCATGAATGCCTCCCTCCCTTTCCCTTTGCTTCCCCCCGTACATCCTGTTCATCCATTACTTCTCTGTGAGTACCCTATCCAACATCAGAAATGATTTAAACTTTGTTTTAAAGTAGACAACTGTATTATTTCTGAGATTGGAATCAGAATACGCCAGAGGTGCAACAATGGGACTATCACGAGAATCCTTGGAGACGTAAACATACGGGAAAACACAATAGTATAAATATAATTTGGTCTTTAAAAAACATTCACTGTTCCCTTAATGCAGTATACCAAGATGAAGGTCGTCCTATGACGGTTATTAGGCTGGATATCTACAATGTGGACTGAACTGTCCGAAGGGGCAAATTGAAGATTCGGGTAGAGAAACAAAGGCTGGTCTTTGGAGCTGTGATCAGGGTAAATAATATCTCTCTAATCTAATTCAGTCAGTCCAAGTCAGCGGAATATACAATGTGAAAAGTCCTGAGGGGAAATTGGCTGCCAACTGAATTTCACTCTGTCCAAAATCGGTTCTAGGAAACACTTCAATTGACTTTCATCTGTTGCTTTATACTGTGTAATCGTTCTCAAATAGTTCACCTTTGAAGAAATGAAAGTATTGAACCAAAACAACACTGAACAGCTGCACCAAAACAAAAACAACAGTAATGGGGTTGTTTGGGGTGGATGCACTGATATCCATGAACTGGGACTTTTCTGCATTAGGATGTGTAGATTGATGAATGGAATCACAGATGGATGAATACACACAGACACACACGCCCAGATGCCAATTGTCGCAGAAAAAAGAAACTATTAGTGTAGCAGTTTACACAATGAAGCGTCACTGTGGTAAAACACTGCCAGCTGCTTAAGCTTCTTACAGAAAGAAAAACAGGAGCAACTTTAACACGCACCACTGCAAATCTAGTCACACAGAGATTGGGCATGTCCGTCTTTCACGCGAACAAGGCAACATGGACTCTTCTCAAAAGGAGAATGCCAGTGGATGTCTCAAGATTGCTCAGGATTATTTTATATATATATATATATATATATATATATATATATATATATAAATAGTTAATCAAATTAAAGAAAATTGGAAACATTTATACAATAAGCATGATATTTAGATACTTATGTAATACTGTACAATACTCTGGATTTAAAAAAAATAGACAGTGGGAATTACTCTTGACAACAGCTGTGAAGAATTGGATGTTCTATTCTGTGTTTTTCGATATGGTCATATTCAAAAGAACAGCCAAGGCCTCTTTGCAGTAAACTTTGGGGTTAAATAGCACCTCAGCTCTTGCTTTTCAAACCACTCTTGCATTTAAATGAGGAATCGAATCTCTTGGCAGTTCACTTAAACAAATGTATAGGTCGTAGTCCTCATTTACATTGCTATGTTTGGAGAGAAACCAATATATATTTCCTACATTCACTCTATGTACTTCAGGGCAAATGCACACAATAAGACAAAACATCAGAAGACAACCAGGGATGCAACCAACTACAATAAAGTAGAGGTTTGCATTTAGTTAAAATAAAACATGCTGATCACGGAAACATGATCACTAACTACTGCCCAAGTGATTGGGGGAATTGGCTGACTAAGTGGCTAGGTGTGAAATCACTGTTAACTGGCAGAAATGGGGAATATCAACCAGAATATGAGAATAGAGGGGATAGATATTCCCTATTATCATGCCATAGCATAGTGAAGCCATCTACGTTTTCGGTTAACTGTTGTCATTCCCTTACTGTTGGTCTCCCTCTACAGACTGGTTTAGTATCCCCAGACAGTTAAAAAAATCTTGCATTTGAAACAATGGAAGAAACATTGGAAATATAATTTTTTACAGTAAAACAAAGAACCTTTGGCAGCAACCACAGCTTCAAGCCTTCTTGGAAATGCCTCTACCAGATGTGCAAACCTGGATTGGTACAAAATCTCTTTGTAGATTCTCTCAAGCTCTGTCAGATTTCATGGGGAGCATTGGTGAATCTTCACATCTCCCCGCCGATGTTTAACAGGGTTCAAGTAAAGATTTTGGATGTTTCGTTTTTTTACAAGGACCTCTGGGTTATGAACCATTCATTCTTTCCTCAAATGTGACCAGTCTCCCAGTCCCTGTTGCTGCAAAGCATCCCCATAGCATGATGCTCATACCACCATAGGCAATCAGGCCTAATAGCTTAACTTTGGTCTGATCAGATCAGAGAATTGCTTTCGTCATGAGTCCTTCAGGTGCATGTCATAAGCCTTTCACTTAGGAATTGCATCCGTCTAGGCACTCTACTATGAAAGTCTGATTTATGGAGTGCTGTGGAGAAGGTTGTCCTTTCGGCAGGTTCTCCCATCACTGAAGATATACTCTGAAACCCTGTCAGAGGGGTCAGTAGGTTCTTGTTCACGTCACTGACCAAGGCCCTTTCTGTCTGGTAATTTACTCTGGCCGGACGCCCCGCTACAGTTTTGGTGGTTTAAAATCTCGGAGGTCTATGGTGAGTTCCTTGGACTTCCGGTCTTGTTTTTTTCTCTGCCGTGGACTGTGACGTCTGGGATCCACTGAGGGCAAATCTAGTTTTAGAAACATGCATGATGATCAAAGTGATGCATGTGAGCTCAGTTTGGAGGGGCATGGCAACGGGTCTGAAAAGCTATGTACATTCATTTACAGATGTGTTATGTGGAGATATTTAAAAGTTATTTAATCAATTATAAATTAAGTCTTAAACACAAAAAAATTTGGAGATAGGAAAGTACTCATTTCACTCAGGCACCATAATATTCTGACATCATTCTCGCTTTGTTCATCTCCCAATGAGCCTCCATGGAGTTTAGTGCAGTGCCATGACAGATATACTGTCTAGAGGATGAGAGAGGGAAGCACAAAGTTCAGCCAAGCTTCAAGGATTATGTGGTGATTCGGACCCCAGGCACTGGCCCTCCTTCCTTCCTGTCCTGCCCTTTTTCTCTCTTCATTCTTTGTAGCGAAGTTTAATGATGCTGCTGCCTGTGTTCGGAGGATGACTGGGGAGAAGTCAAGAACTCGCAGCTGCCATTCACAGTGTAATGAGGAAATGCAGAGCGCGGCCAAGCCACTAGATCCCAGTGAGAGAGACCATTTGGACTCCCACTGCACTGGGGAAGGCAATCGTTGGAGTCACACCACAGCAGCTCTCTGCACAGTGGAAGGCCATGTACATAACCGCTCTTTTAAAATGTTTTTTTAAAGATTTTATACTGATCTACAGCTGAAAATATAAACAGTAAACATCGTCTACACACCCCTGTTAAAATGCCAGGTTTGTAAAAGAAATTAAAAGATAATTCATGTTAGAACCTTTTCCACATTTAATTTGACCTATAACGTGAACAATTCAATTGAAATACAAACTGAAATCTTTGAGGGGGAAAAAAACCTCACAATAACCTGGTTGCATAAGTGTGCACATCCTTAAACTAATACTTTGTTGAAGCACCTTTTGATTTTATATAAGCAATCAGTCTTTTTGGGTAAGAGTCTATTAGCATGACCACACAGATTTTCAGATCACCACACAGATGTTCAATTGGATTCAGGTCTGGGCTCTGGCTGGGCCGTTCCAAAATGCTAATCTTCTTCTGGTGTAGCCTTGCTTTAGTGGATTTGGATGTGTGTTTTGGGTTGTTGTTGTTCTGACCAGTGAACCTCATCTTCATTTTCAGCTTTCTAACGGATGCCTGAAAGTTTTGTGCCAAAATTGCCTGGTTTTTGGAACTGTTGATCATTCCTTCCACCCAGATTATGGCCACGCTTCCAGCTGAAGAAAAACTGCCCCAAAGCATGATGCTGCCACCACCATGCTTCAATGTGGTGTTCTTTGAGTGTTGTGCAGCGTTGTTTCTGCACGAAACAAACATTTTGGAATTATGGCCAAAAAGTTCAACCTTGGTTTCATCAGACCGTAACACATTTTCCCACGCGCTTTTGGGAGACATGATGTACGTTTTTGCAAACCTCAGCCGGGCTTGGATGTTTTTCTTTGTAAGAAAAGCCTTCGGTCTTGCCACCCTACCCCATTCATATGAAGAATACAGGAGATTGTTGTCACACAGCCAGAACTTGCCAGAAATTCCTTCAGCTCCTTTAATGCTGCTGTAGGTCTCCTGTAACACTCCCTGACCAGTTTTATGCTTGTCTTTTCATCAGTTTTGGAGGGACATCCAGTTCTTGGTAATGTCTCTGTTGTGCCATATTCTCTCCACTTGATTATGACTGTCTTTACTGTGTTCCATGGTATATCTAATGCTTTGGAAATTCTTTGTACTCGTCTCCTGACTGATATCTTTCAACAATGAGATGCCTCAGATGTTTTCGAAGCTCTCTGCGGACCATGGCTCTTGCTCTGAGATGCAATTAGGAAAATGTCAGGAAAACAGCTGAACTTTATTTGTGATTAATCAGAGTCAATTTAAATGATGGCAGGTGTGTAATGAATTTTATTTAACATTAGTTTGAATGTGATTGGTTAATTCTGAACACAGCCACATCCCCAGTTATAGTGTGAGCACACTTATGCAACCAGGTTATTGTGAGGTTTTTATTTTTCATTTTTCCCCCTCAAAGATTTCAATTTGTTTAATTCGATGTGAACAATTGAATTGTTCACATTGCAGGTCAAAATCAAAGAGGAAAACGTTCTGAAATGATTTATCTTTGTCTCATTCCTTTATAAAAACCTGGCATTTTAACAGCGGTTTGTATACATTTTATATCCACTGTATATATCTGCAATTAGTTAGGCAAAAAAAAAGATGGAAAATACCATGGCAAGTTGAGACTAATGCACATGGGGCTCTCTTTGGTTGGTCTTGTGAATACGACATTCAAAAGCTGAGCTCCGACCTTCTTAAGTTGTGGAGATAAAGATAATTATAATTGATTGGGATGTAATTCTATAGAACGTGTTGGACTGTTGGTATTCATTGATCGAACCACTTTCTGTATAAGAGATTATCTGTAATTAAATTGAGATTTCATATAAAAGATAAAATATATTTGCTAGCCAAATGCCAGTGGGTTGACATTTTTCTTATGTTAAAAAGGGACCATGAGAAAAGAAGGTTGGTTAACTCTTCTAGAACAGGGTTTCTGAACCACCCCTGCGGTAACCCTCAGCAACTGGCCATCTGCTAATAAGACTATGTTCCCACATCAAGACGCCTCAACACTGGTAACTAAATTGCAGCACTATGCTGCACTCTGCACATCACCCGGCATCTACTGGGACCGTGACATCTGTAAATGCTTATAATTATTGTGCTCCCACCAACACTCCCAGCTTACCTGCTCACACTGACTGCATTATTGCTGGTGAACTTTTAGAACTCAGGCGAAGGTAGAATGTTTGTATTGTGTCCCTACATGTGGTTTTAACCATGTGTGCATTTACCCTGTGATTAAAGGCCATTGGGATCTGGCTCACGGCCAGTAGTTTGCTTCAATAATGGTGTATCTCTGTACAGCCATAGCAAACACACATCGAAATGAGCAGGGTTACATTCTACCATGAATCACTGTTTCAATACAGCAAAAACACATAAAAATGAGCAGCACAAGACTCTCTGGAGTCCTTGCTGTAGTGCACTTCTCCACAGAACTGTTATGGATTTTTTTTTTCATCAAGCACTATTTACCATAAATGTCTCCAGGAGTGTTTATAACCCTTCATGATTTACATACTGAAAACATTAACAATGCATTGACTAATGAAAGTGACAGACTGAACTGATATACGGGTTCCATCCAGCGAAAAAGAACATTAGCAATTTATTTTGTTGCCTGTTACTCCCAATTATTCATCAGCCTTATATTTCCACATGAGAGACACCGCTGTTCAGGAGACGCGGCATGGCTCTGCCTCCAAAACAAAATCACAAATGAGAAACTTTTTAAATGCAAATTAAAACGTGACTCAAAAAGATAATAAATTAGTCCCGTAACGTTAATAAATTGTGAAATGGAGAGTAATTGCCATCTAATTTGAAAGAGAAGCAAAGCAAATCTGCATGTTGCACTTTGAATCCTGACAATTGGTCCTTTTGTCCATTTGACAATCACTAAAATAAATAAAAAAGCTTTTTCACATCACTTATTTATCCGTGTTTAAAAGGATCAGAGTGAGTGAATGAAGTTGGCAGCACTGTTAAGCACCTTAGAAGAACACATTACTAACGCAGGTTTTATTGGGAATATAAATTAAATAAACAATTACACGCGTATCATATTCTGGACATTAACTTTCAAGGCAAATTAGTATTTAAAAGAGTGCGATGTTGCCTAACTTGTCAATCAAAGAGTGATTACGCGTGTGAAGTGCCAAGAGGAAAAACAAGGAAAGAGAGACAGAGATGGAACAGTGACTGACATGTCACACTTCTTCTCAACTCTACCTTAATCCCTCTATCCATCAATCAGTGAAACAGGACAGATGCTGTGGAGGGGTCTCATATATGCCAAACATGATGTTCTCATGGTAGAAATACCATAGCCTTCTGAGAACAAGCAATCTGATCAACTGATTAAAGGGGCAAGATGAAAAACAAATGTCACTGTATATAACGATTCATTATTAGAAATTGACAAATGCCTCGCTACATTTTAGAAATTTTGCAGAAGCTCTTACCCAGAACAAATTACAGGAGTAACAATAAAGCTAATGAGCTTACTTAAATTACCCTCAGAACAGGGGCTTTGTTATGTGTCTGCTTTCTTACTGCTATGGCACTGTAGGCTGGTGGGCTGTGGTTGGTTGATGGGAGTGTTTTCAGCTGCATTGAGTAGTAGACCAATAGGGAAAGTTGACACAGCATGTTAACCAATAAGGAAATGAGATGATAAAGAATGTTGGTACTGCTTGTTTGGAAAATGAGACGCTACTGCACATGGCCGGATATTGGCCAACAAAACACCACAGAGAGAAAGGGGGGTTTTCTTCACTAGCCAGCTGATGTGAGAAACTAGAAGGCCAGTAAAGTACCTGGCAATATAGAAATGTAAACCCGTATTAATGAAATACTATAAACAAAGGGCCCTTGGTGAAAACAGAGGCGGGGACAAATTCAAGGCCAGTACTACTCACAGGGAATGGTGCGCAGGTACAGATTGTCCCTGATCACTTGCTGGAGCTTGTGGTCCAGTGAGCCTTTCTGGAACTGCAGACTGAGGTAGTGACGCAGGTCCGTGTTCAGCACCTTACCTGGAGGACAGCAGGACAACACATATGGGTCAGTACAGAAAAACACCATGGGAGCAGTTAGGACCTCTGAAGACAACGCCACCATTGGGGAAATTAAATAGACGTATTGTCACTTTTGATCAACAATATAATAGCCGCTGGTGATTGCGGTGGACAGTGCACAAGTCCAGTTCAGCAGGGCTGTGTGACGCATTGTTCGACAGGAGCACTACGGAGACAGAGTAAAGGGGCTTAAGCTTCATTGGTAGATAGGCTGTCACTGTAAAATTGCTTGAGTCACGAAATATCCAGATGCATATATGAGTAACAGGAGAACTTTACAATGGCTGGCAGTGGAACTGAGTAGCAACAGAGGTTCAGGCAGAGTTGGAAGAAGGATAATTCAGGCATTCCCCTGAAACTGAGAGATGGAGGGAGAGGCCATTTCCCTGTTGAGCAACAGCTCAGAGTCCAGCAGTTTGTTTGAAGGAATGTGTGTGTGTGTGTGTATATGTGTGTGTGTGTGTGTGTGTGTGTGTGTAGCGGGTGGTAACTGTAAAAGTCTGAATAATCAGTTTAGCTACCTGCAACATACATGAGGAGAGGGGATACATTTATTAAAAATGAGGGGGGGGGAAATCTGCAAACAAAACCTATTGAAAATGTTTATGTAGCCTACACATGATCTTCAATATTAATCCTGACTGGGGAATTGCATTTTTTTATATCATCCCATTTTTAGCATCACGAAGAGCGTGCCGTAGAAACAGGCCTGGCTGGCTCAGTGGTGTATACACAGGCAGCAAAGGGGTGTTGTGGCGAGATCGCCCACCTCTCTCATGAATAAATGGAATCAAAACAAGTCGCTCTGATTCGTCCCCCAGGGTGATGAAAAGGACAGCCCACTGAGATGGCAGATTAGCTGTGTGCCATTGGTTGGCTCAGACGCATACTGATACACTAACTGTCCCCAGGAGGCTCTAAGGACAGTATGTGTAGAATTGATTAGTGTGGCAACTGTTAAAGAAGTCGATAAACGTAAATACTTTATTAGACAATAATTGGATTAAAATGGTTATTATAGTGTATTTCCAGCACAACCACACACACAGTGGAAGAATCTACAGACAGCTAGAGAGTTGAATAATATGACTTACTTGCTTTGTTGTGCACTGAGCTGGCACATCAGTGATTGCTGACACATACAGCGTATGTCAAATCAAATATAAATGTAGTTGTAAAATATAAAAGTATTTAATACAAATGGTATCATCCCAGAATGACAAGTAATGTTAATGTTATGTTAAACAAGTCCACTTTAATGCTGCATGGCAAAGCCAGAGACAACTACGGCCCAAAGAAACATGCGTCTTTACATACTGAGTCTATAGACATTTCAAGGGCACAAAGAATGCCAGGAATTTGGGTCAGAGAAACAAAGCTGTCTCCGTCACACAACTGATCTGGTGAACATCAATTCTGTGGTCTCATGTTCCCAGAAAGCTATTCTATATATTACGACCTAAGGAACCACATTGGTACAGAGCTGAGCCCATAAGCTCCACCCCCAGGTCGGCACGGTTCCCATCTTAGGTGACGGACGGACGGACGGGGTCGTCTTTCTCCCCCACCATGGGAATTTGTCCGGGAACCATTTCCCCATGCACCCACAAGTGTTTTTCTATCCTTTTAGGAGCATGAAAGCCTAATTCAGAAATCCATATACTCCATCCTGTAACCCAAAACCAGGGGTATTCAGCTCATATCGTACAAGGGCCGGGGCATGCTGGTTTTCTGTTCTACCTCATCATTAACTGCAGCCACCTGGTTGTCCAGGGTCCCAGATAAGAGGGTTGCAATAAAAAATAAAGATCCAGTGGCTTTGAGGCCCAGAGTTGAATCACTCACACTGTCCCTAAGTCGGACCACAACCTGACCACAACACTAACGACGTCAATAAACTATATGGCTAATCCGAACCTAGCCCTATCATCTAACCCTAAAGCTATCTGATAACACTTGAACCTAAAAATTATTCATCCTAATTCATACATTATGCCCAATGGTACGTTTTACCCTAAACATAAACCCTAAGACAGAAATCCTTTCTTTCTTAGCGAAGACCTGCCAAAAAACATATTGTGGTGAATTATCTCTCAGGTTTAGATCTATGTACTCATAGGTTTGTGAGGGGTTAAGTATGGACAGTGGAAATGTTATCGTTGAATTATAGAGCTGAAGAGTGGCGATGCCCGGCGCACTCTCTGAATTCCATTTATATTTTAGTCATTAAGCAGACACACTTATCCAGATTTCTGTCATGATAAAAATGTCAGGATTCGCCTGAGTGGTCCAAATCATGATATGAACCAGTTTAGAAAGTCCGCTCCCATGTGCTTGTGAGTTTTAATGTCAGATAGAGTATCAAGGCTGGAAATTACTTGCTCATTAAAGAAGTAATAGGAATTAAATTACCAAGATTTACAGAGCTAAGCCTCAGTCTGTACTGTGCGACATCATGGGAAGAGACTAGTAACGAGTGAAAGAATAATAGAGATTGCCTTAAATGGGTGTGTCCAACTAACTGATTTTTACTGCCAGTTACCTCACCTGTAATTAAATAGCATGTGAAACACAACATGTTATTTCTTTCTGTCATGTTTCTCTGTCACTGCTATACATGATATATGACCCTTTGTGACCTGGCCGTCAGGGAGCTTCAGCTCTACCCTCCATCTCTCTGGGGATAACAAACACACTACGCTGTAAGGCAGCAAGCACATCGCTGGAGAGCCAGGCTCCTATTGAACACAATGGGCCCCTTCGTGCCTCATCATCTAGGCTCTGGAGCGGTGGACGGAGAGACAAAGTGAGAGAGAACAATGATGACGCACTGCCACGTGGGATGGGAAAGAACCCCTAGCCTTCCCTGTCCTCACTCCCATCACCATCATTCTCTCTCTTAATCTCCCTCTTTCCGCCAGAGACTCCTGAGCCCAGCCTATCCCGCAGGACTGCTCATTCCCGGAACCATCTGTGAGGTAACCTCCTGTCTGGCAATCAGCCTCCCAACTCTCGTCCTTCACTCCCACAGCTCTTCGGTATCTTCTGTCCTCACTTCATCGGCCCCCTGCCTCATCACCCCAGATCCAATCCATTGAACAGAAGATAAGGACCAGACTCAGTCCTTAAACGCTGCCATCAGTCCTGAGGCTTTGGTTCCATCAAACACCGGCATTTGCAGAGATAGCAGAGGTAATATTAGAAAACGGCGGGGAAGCAATTCGATCAATCTCAGGGGACTAATTACGGGGGATTGATTGTATGGACAAATAAGGACACACTCGCTCCCTCAGGGAACAAAACACACACCATTCTTAGCTCCAATGGACCCTTGTGCTAACCAACAAAAATATTAAAATCAATCATTTCCAGCACACAGTGAGGCTTCCTTCGAAATCTGAAAAGGTCTCAGAAGGCGAGAGGCCACAGGGAGACTCAGCAGCCACCAGAGGGTCTTTAGTGAGGCCAGGCTTTGATCGCAGGCCAGCCGCAGGCCAACGCTACTATTCCAGGGTCACCAAATGGGCGTCACCAAATGGATGGCCATTTGGTGACACCCTGGACAAATTATCAAATGGCCACTTCTCTGGGTCAGGGTGAAGATCAGATCGGCTCAGCGGCATCCATCTGTATAAAGTAAATTAGCTTCTACGGAGAGGCACAAGTGAGATGGAGATGATTGACAGAATGAGGGCCGGCCTTAAACGCTGATTAGCAGGGCTCACGGTTAGCTAGGATCCTGTCGGGGTCCAATTAAAGGCTCTCCCCCTGCAGGGGCCCGTTTGCACAGAGCAGACTGTAGATTGCTGTTGATTCATCTCATCGAGCACAGCTGGCTCAAGCCAATGACCAGGACTGGGGGATGCAGATGTATGTTGTTGAGCACAGACCGCGGTGAGAGAGGTCACAGGGTAGCGGCCACAACATGACAACAGGCCATTGGAGTACAGCGAAATCTAGTGGACGGCCAGGCCAGAAGGAACGCAAGGAAGTATATTAAAGACCACCTTTATGTACAACACAGGGTGTCTTGATCTTGGCGTGGTCTCTAAAAGGGGACAAAGTGTTAGGAATGAGGCCAGTATTACATCATATGTCCAGAGAAGGATTTCCTCGTCTACTAAGGAAGCAGTTACCAACCAGGAGTATGAGGACCCCTGGGGGTACATAGCCTATCAACAGGGGGTACTTGAGAACACTCAGGACAGCATAGGTATACAGCGGGTACGTTTCAGAGCAAGGCACAATTCTGTTGGTGGCACAGTAATTGAAGAAGGTTGGGAAACAATGAAGGATATACAAAGGCGTTCATTTAGCCTATTCTTAATGTCACAAGCTTTTAATAGCAAGAGCAATCATCGTCATTACAATTTGCAATGAAACAGATGGCTTCTCCTCAGTGTTTAGCCTTTAGCATCCACTAATACGGTGTACACTCACTCTCAGCAGAGGATGACCAGCTAGCATGTTAACCCTGGCTTCCCTCCCCGTGTAATACAGAACGCTTATCATGGACCCAAAGCTTCTGATTGGTTTAGTACTGTTTTAATCTGGTCGGCAGTGGAGAGCTTCTGTCTTCTTGTTAGTTATTAGTTCGTTGCCGTGTAGACAATAACAGTGCTAAGGAGCACCAGACGGCTTAATGTGTGGGCGCAGTCTTGATGACTGATGGCCTCCCCTCAGCCTGGGTTCATTTGGGGATGCCAATATTGCTTTGTGACTAGAGCTCCTGTCCTCTAATCCAGCCGACTTCACTGGGAGCCTTTTAAAAGAAACAATGAACGGCCCTGTGGAAGAGGAAATCCCAGCATGTTGTTGTGTTGCCCTCCAGTGCCTAGCGGTCCGTCGGTGGTGGCTGGACCCGGTCCGCCGGGCCAAAGGGGAGCACACTAGATGGCTACGGGGATCAGTGGACGACAGCCCTGTGATCCACAATGACCGAAACATGCAGGAAATGCCTGGCAATGGAGACGTGTCTCTCTGAAGCACACGTCAGCTTTCTGCTTGGTCCACCCCGGGATGAAAGACGGAGCAACGGATATGACAAGTCTGCAGAATCACGGGCGGAGGGGGTCCTCAATCTCAGCATGACACCTCTGCTGTCTGTCATTCTCAGTCGGATCTGGAGAATGGGGCTTCCGAATCAACATCGATTCATCCAAGACCTGAGTGGTCTGGGGTTTGACGACTCATACACCCTACGGTTCACTCAGGGTGGCCAACAATACTTAATAAGGATGGAGGAGGGGTGGGAGATCAAAGCAGTGCTATCTCCTCTGCCATATTTCAGACATCCTTCAGGGCCAACTTTGTGCCCAAGCTACCGCCGTTGGAGAGGGCAGAGAAATGGCGAACGGCTCTCAGAAGGAACTGAGAAAATGATATGGGCATACAATAGGGGGAAAAGGGTAAAGTTTTCACTTGACATTTTACACGGCTTTGGAGTTTTGACACTTCAATCTCTATTTCGTAAAAGCATCCAACTTTGGAAGATGAGATCGTAGCGGACCAAAGGACGCTCCATTTCTAACCATCAATGGTAAATTCAAGCTGTTAGTGGAATCTGAGATGTGCAGTGACACACAGAACCCCAGGAGAGGAGATTCATGGAGACTAAAATAAACCCGAGCAAGACGGGGTGGGTGTGTGTGTGTGTGTGTCTATCTGCCTGTCTGACCACAATGCATAGAGGGAACTTCCCATGACCTATATCCTTACTATAGCATTTCCAATATGGAAAATTCATTAGGAGAGCTTTCTTGTGTTTAAAGAGACGCAGGAGCCTTGTCCCACCGACCCAGTGCCTTAAGTACTTCCCTTGTAGACACGTGTGTGGACGTGTGTGGACGTGTGTGGACGTGTGTGGACGTGTGTGGACGTGAGTAGTGAGATGCTGAAACACAGGCTGCGGATGTGTGCGTCATCATTTGTAGTGTTGACCTTAGGCGCAAGACTCGAGAGGTGCAGTGTGAATGTGACTATCTGTTTCTCAGTGTGCCATCATCAGGCTGAGTAAGCTGTGAGACGGAGAGCGAGAGATGCCTGTGTGTGTGTGTGTGCGTGTGTGTGTGCGTGTGCGTATGAGATCCATAAACACCCGTCTGTCCTTGTCCTCTCAGTGCAGTGCAGCAGCGCTGCCTGATGCATCCATCCGTCCACTCACACCTCACCTCCTCCACCTGGTGGAGGTCAGCTCAGCACCAACGACTGTCTCCACAGGGACATGAACCACTCTCCTACATTACAGGCATCCATCACGCCTGGAGTCCCAGTAAAGGTGACAGCGAGCACACTCCTGTCATAGAAACCAGGCGGCTGACGGGGCCCGGCCTCGGTCAACGGTACCACAGGAATGAAGACGGACTCCCCACCTCTGTCCATTTCCACCCTGTGTCAGAGTTATGGAGAGAGGGCGCGTGAGGGATGATTGTGGCCCAGAGCCCCTGCTTTAAGTAGGGTGCAGCGTGATGGGGAAAAGTGAAGCAGATAAGCACCGCTCAGCCAGCGGACACTGGCATTTAGCTGATGATTTTCTCGGTTTGCCTTTGAAGGCATGCACCGCAAGACTGGATAAGCCCAGAAGCACACACCAGACCAGGAGGGGAGCGGACAGACCAAGTAGATTAGTCCTTCTGAACGATAAATGAAATAGGTCTACTTCGGAAACAGAAGTTATATCGGACAGCCCAGAGAAAACCCAGACGAACTGAGCAGACATAAAAAAATGGGAAAGTCTGGTGAGTAACGATTTAGCTGTTTTGCAGTCTGTGTTTGTGTCGTTTGAGTGAGTCTGAAGCACATCCTTTGGTATTCACAACTGAACAGATGCTGGGGATATGAATTATTTCACATGACTAGTGACGGACGGACAAGGCTGGACGAGGGGATCAAAGCAGTAAGAAACATCTGGGGTTTTATTTTCCAAGTGTTTTGGTTGATCAGCACATTCACTCATTGGAGACAGTCAGCAAACATTGGTTCTTCAGACACAGCGAAAGGTCAGGGGACACACTTGATCATAAACAGTATAAAGTTTCAAACACACAATGTTCAGTGCTTCGCCTTGGCTTGGCCTTAGCCAGAGCCATTGTTATCGCATGATGTCATTGATAGCTCGGTGTCATGGATAGGTCCAGGGTCATGGTCGACAGACTGATTAACTCCATGTGTAATGCTCATGGCTTGTCGAACTGGGCCAAATCAGCCCGTTTCATTCAGCCTAAACATCTTCTTCATCTAACAGGCCCAAACCGCTTCAGTTCAGTTGACAGTAACACTTCATGGTACCTAGTGTTCTGTCCAGGGGTCGTCCACTGACTTGCAATACATTCCTGCCCTACGGTCATATAAATACATTCCTCAAGCGCCAAATATCACACACTGAAATCAGTCTGGAAAAGCCATTTCTAAGGCTCTGGGGCTACACCAAACCAGAGTCACAATCATATTGTCCAAACAGAGAATGTTTGGGGCAGTAGAGAAAATACCCAGGAGTGGCCGTCCAGCCAAAACTCTCCAGAGCAAGTCATAAAATCTTTCAGGAAGTCAAACATTTTTATAAATAGAACAGCATCTGTCTCCAGACCTCTGTTACCTCAGCTAAGGTCAATGTTCATGACTCCAACATGAAAGACACTAGGCGAAATGGGATTCATAGCAGAAACCACTGCTCACAGAGAACAACATGAAAAATCATCTCGGGTTTATTAAAAAACATAGGGTAACTAATGAGACAGCTGAGTCAAAAGTGGAACTTTTTGGGCAACACCAGTCTAGAATGGTGGTGGCAGTGTCATGGTTTAGGGATGTTGCAGCAGGAACTGGAAGTCCAGACCTAAACCCGACAGAGATGCTGTGGCAGGACCTGAAACGAGCAGTTCATGGTAGTAAACATGTCAGAATTAAAGAAGTTCTAAATGGGGGGAGTGGGACAGAATTCCTCTACGGAAATGTGACAGACTGATCAATAACTACAGGAAGCGTTTGGTTGCTGTCATTGCTGGTGTAAATAGTTATTGAATCTAAATTGGGCACATATTAACACCAGGTATTGCATAATTTAATAAAACATGTATGGACATTGTGATATTTGTTCACTTAGGTTCCCTAAGTGCAAATAAGCAACCATGCACAAAGATTGGGAGCAAGTACTTTTTCACGACACCACGTATCTAATCTCTATTGTTTCTTCATTACGTGTAGCTTGACTTGACTGGCATGAGGGCTGAGGTTTACCTGTTAGGCCTTCTCGTTGTGTCCGCAGAAAAAAACAGAAGCTCCATTTCCAAAAGCATTCTGTCTTTGTCTACCCCCACACTCTCTTGGCAACTCCTCACCGCTTCCCAGCCCCAAAGCAAGCAAACTGGCTGTAGAGCGGTACGGAAACAGATGCCATTACGCATGCTGTTCCAGCACAGCTCATCAGAGCGACCGACTGCGTGTTGATTAGTATTAATCTGGTATTGTAATTGAAAATCAGGGATTGTGCAGCGCCAACTCAGTGTCTCAGTCTCTCTAATGAATCTAAAAGGACTGCCCGGCCTCCCGACAGAGCCCCCGCACTTAGTTACCATGGGAGACAAGGATGCTGCTGGGCCTAAGTTGGATCGACTAATATTCAGCCCCAGAGGACAGTTGGGCAATTTATTCAGTTAACATTTGAATAGTTATGATTTAAGTAGCACCAATACGGTGTGGAAAATGAAATCTAGTCTTTGTCTTAGTGAATGAGTCTCAGACTCTGGAGGTTTGTAGTCGTCCAGCAGGGAACAGTATGGCACGTAGAGTGCGTGAGTCTGTATGTGTTCCAGAGAAAAGGCCATCTCTTCCTTAATTAATAACCCCCTCTCTCTAGCTCACCTCCACCTCTCTCCCCAACGTCTCTCTGTCCATCCCTCTCTTTTTCTCCTTCGTTCACATTCCCTCAGTCATGCCGTCACTCCGGATGTTTGAGTCAAGTCATTCCTTTAGCTCTCTCTCTGTGCTAATCCGGCTGGGTGATATTTGTAGGGGAAGAGGATTATGTTGTAGAGGCTGTATGAATTTCACCACATTCCCTCACACCTAATTAAATTCATAATTGTCTTCCAAATGGCTCCTATTCTTCTCCCTGGCATCAGTGCTCCTGTCAATAAGAGTCAGGTAACTGAAATGACACTAAATAGATTCTCCTTACATGGGGGTTTTGCATTGGGTCCTGTCACCATGCCTCAAGGTTGCAAAGCCAAGGAGAACTTCAGAATGAATGACTACTCCCTTAACGTTTCGTACTTCAAGGAGGCCCAATCCCTGTCTTCCTATGGAACTCTTCGTAAAAGATCCATTAAACGTTAGTGTTAAAAAGTTACACACACTAAATTAACTGTGTAATTTGGACTACAATCGAGCCGTTAGATACCATTCATTCCTCGCCTAATTTTCTTTCACCGCTGACAAGACCACCGACCCCTCTCATTTTGTCCTGCCAGTCAGGGCAATTTTTTTACTCTTTAATATTGATAAGGGAAGAAACAGAGAGGCTGAGACAGCTTTGTTGTGGCGCAGGCAGCCTCGCCCAGTTCTGTCACGGCAGGTTTTACAGCTGCTTTCAAAAGTCACAGCAACCCTTCAGGAGAGTCGATGGAGAACACAGAATGCTCTTTTCCTTCCACAGTCCTCATTGACTCTCTGTTTCTTCGCAACCAAGACAGGACACACAATGGATATGCTGTATACACAAACATACCGGGGCGCACACACACAGTCTATCAAATGTCCTCCCTTCAGGCTCTACTGCGGTCTCATCTTTCAGAGGTACACACCGGGGTGTACCGACCCACACATAGGCCGGGTGTTTTTACAGCGCCGTGGGCCTGGCGTTTCGCAGCGCCGTGGGCCTGGCGTGTCGCAGAGCCGTGGGCCTGGCGTTTCGCACAGCCGTGGGCCTGGCGTTTCGCACAGCCGTGGGCCTGGCGTTTCGCACAGCCGTGGGCCTGGCGTTTCGCACAGCCGTGGGCCTGGCGTTTCGCAGAGCCGGGGGCCTGGCGTTTCGCAGAGCCGTGGGCCTGGTGTTTCGCAGAGCCCTGGGCCTGGCGTTCCGCAGCGTTATGCTGGTTCGTGTAAATTCCAACTATCCCATGTAATGATGCGTGCATATCAGTAGGCAGTTGAAAAGCAGGCCCAAATCTGAGCATTCTGGGAAGCATAGGCAACACACAGTCATTCATGATGGATACAAGCTGGGGAAGGTGCTAGTGTTTATAATTATCAGTTGGGTACATTTTGGGGTTGGTTACAAGTAGTTAACAGCAGGCAGTATACCACAGGTAAGTGTTGTAGACAGTGTTGTGCCTAGGTATATCCAAAAGTTGTTGTACACTGGTTGTGTGTGTGTGTGTGTGTGTGTGTATGTGTATGGGTGTTTCCTTGTTTTTATTATTTTGTGGGGCCATTTTGTCCCCATAACTAGTAAAACCTGAAAACGTGCTTTGTGGTCCCCATGAGGGGAAATCTTTTAGGTCCCCATGAAGGGAAAGTCAATTTCCAGCTCAGGGTTTAGGTTAAGGGTCAAACTTACAATAAATTTTAAAGTTAGAATTGGGGGTTCTAAAGTACAGGCGTTGTTGGTTATGTTTAGGGTTAAGGTTAAGAATTGCATCTAGTAAAAGTTTAGGTTACTTTAGAGGTTAAGGTTAGGTATAGATTAGGGTTAGGTTAAGGTTAGGGTAAGGGTTAGGGTTAAGACTATGGCAAGGGAGCATGCAATTTCGTTTTTCAGGGCCCCATGAGGATATAAAAACAAACGTGTATGTGTGTGTGTGTGTGTGTGTGTGTGTGTGTGTGTGTGTGTGTGTGTGTGTGTGTGTGTGTGTGTGTGTGTGAGTGAGAGAAAGAGACACACACAAAATATACATATACACACACACAGGAATAGAGGCAATTTTCCTGTAGGAAAAAGTTTCCAAACATTATACAGGCAGAAAACCTTCAAAGATTCATGTCTTCTCCCAGCTGTCGGCCACTGTTGATAGTGATCAGCCATAGTGTTTGACAGGGCCCGTTCTGAAGGGAAATGATTAGAATAGCAGAAAGAGCAGTGTCATCGGAGGTGATTCAAATAGGTCTGTCCATCTCAATCATTGCGAGGTCTACAGCGCTGCAGCCACAGGCCTTCAAGGCTCAACAACTCCCAGCCAGGGCTGTGTGTCTCAATCTCAGACACCTGCCAGACAGTGACACGACTTCCGCAGGGTCCACAGATGTCTTGAGGGAAAGCAAGGAAGCAGAGGAGAGAAAGGAAAAGGCAGAAGGAGGGAGAGGACATCCTGCCAGTAATAAAGCAGTCTTAAACACAGGACATGACTGTACTGAGCTCCCTCTACTGACCTGCAGATCATATGTTGAATATAGATACAGTAGGCACTGACAGTGCTTGTCGTTCACTGTTGGGACCACTGCTTGTCCTTCACTGTTGGGACCACTGCTTGTCCTTCACTGTTGGGACCACTGCTTTAATTCACTGATGGGACCAGCATTTGGTGTTCCCTATTAGGGCCAGCGCTTGGTCCTGTTGGGGCCAGTGTTTTATATTCACTGATGGGACCAGCATTTGGTGTTCCCTATTAGGGCCAGCGCTTGGTGTTCCCTATTGAGGCCAGTGTTTTTTCTTTACTGTGGATTCAGGGGAATAAAATAACTATTATCCTTTTGGAGCCTTAGTATGTAGGAGTTTGTGATGAGTGACGCTCACATATCAGCTAGTAATCACAGCCAACACTTAACAGGCAATGTGGGAATACTGAGGAAAAAATTATAAATCCAAGGAATAACGCATCTTCAAAAACGAATTATATAGTCGGCGTTGCTTGCTGAAGGTCATTACGCAGGAGGCAAAAAGCTAATGTTTATTTATTAACTCCAATTGCTTAGTGTACAGGGACCATCATGGAGGCCTGTTGCAAAACCAAGGTATCATTCTAGACTGCCTTACTTGGTCTGATTGAATTCCGATGTCTCTAATCAGACATCTGAGCTAAACATGAATGTAGCTTAACCCTCCATTTATTAGGATGGAAATGAGTGTTATCTCACGTGAATTAACAACCCTACCTTGGTTCCTGAGGGAGTTAGCCGTAACTCTCCATAATGACTGTGGGCATTTTTTTCCCGGTACACTGTAACAGCCATACAATGCTCCCCATTCTCTGCCTCTGTTCCTCTGAGGACTCAATGGCCCTCCTGACGAACAAGTGGGATATTATGGGACATAATAAAAGGAAGGCAGTCCGTTCACAAATAACCACCCACAGAACACACTCTGCTACCTACCTCACTGCTATTAATAGTAAGGAGATGAGCAGATGGTTGGCTATGTAGAGATGGATGGAAAGATGAATTGTAGGATGATGGGTTAACAGTGGTGGTGGGTAGATGGATGGTAGGACGATGGGTCACCTGCTTGAAACATAATTTCTAAGTAAGCAACGTCAACCTGTTCTGGAGGTGTGACTTGTGACAGAAGCTAATCGGTACCGCAAATATTGGATTTTTCATAAATAATTACCAAGCCAAAATTACCAGGTGGGAAGACTAAATACTGCTATTTAAATAGTAGATACACTTGAGTAATTAATGAATTGTCAGAGACAACAATTGTTTTAAAAGATCTGCAGTATTTATTTAGGGATAACTCATTGAACTCAACTGACCTGCTACAAAGATTCCTATCTCTAACCAGGCACACTCTAGCACATCTTCCAACTGCCACAGCATCAAAGCCAGTTGGAAAGAGGAGTTGCAGACAGTTTGCAACAAATGACCAAAACAAGTGTTTCTACTCAAAACTAACACTCCTGACAGTTATTCCTAATTTATATTATTTTCCTGACGGTCGTCATCCATCAGGTACCAGTGTAGAGTTTTTTCAGTTAGTTTCCCAGCCCTAGGTCAGGCGATGCATGGTAGGAGGATGGGTGACCAGGGACGATGGGGACATGGATAACAGGTTGACATTGGAGCGTCATACAGTGGAAAGAGAAACATTTTCCTCACTAATGCAGACTATTTCTGGAGAGGCCTGACGTCACTTCCACACCAATACACTCATCTACCCATGTCAAGGAAACACACGGGAGAGAAACAGACAGACAGAGAGAGAGAGCCAACGTAAACACGGGCAGAAGGAGAGGCTCACATGTCCAGATGCCTGGATAAAACCTTATCCCAAACCCATCTCATACATTCTGCCACACAGAAACCAGAATACAGTAAAGCTATCTTGTTACCATCCTACTAGGCTGGTCAGAGTACAACTAAACTGTAAATTTTCTCTCAAATATTAACACAACAGTCCATCAATACTGGACTTTAGCAGTCCTTTATCGACATACATGCTCAATAAAGCCACACCTGTCTGTCACGTCATGGAGAAGACAAGTGGGATGTAGCCTTTTTACCAGGATCAGATGAAACCAAGCAGACAGCCCTCTCCTCCCTTCCCTTGCAGTGATAGAGGGCAGCGGAGATGGAGAGGGAAGATAAAATGGCTGCTTTAGTGGAACGAAAGGCAAAGGTGGTAAACATAGGGACGGACAAGAGCAACATTCATGTGAACATATTGGACCCGAATACTAAATCAGACTGTGACTGATGCTAGTCATATACCGTGTGTCCTGCATACAGCCCATGGCACAGTTCCTCTGAAGAAGAGAAATTGTGGAATGAACACAAAGTGGGATTTATGATTTGGCACATTGTTATGAAGATTCGAGGGCAGGAGAAAGAAACACAATAATTGAATTCCCAGAGTTTAAACGTTAGCAGTGCAGCAGCACATATTGCAGGCAACTAGCTGTAGGGTGTCTTTGAATGAGAACAATAACGGGGATTCATGAAGCAGACACAGAGGGGAGAACAGGAGGGAAGAACGCCATCAAACGGTTTGCATCATCGCGTCTTCGGTGTGGTATCACCGAGTGTCAATCAGATCAAGCATCAGAACTGCATATTAAATCACCCTCCAGCTGCCTGTCTGCGCTAGCTGCTGCATTCAGCTCCCTTCTTTTGGCATCCCATCCACCTACGTACATGGTATAAATATTAGATGCGGCACACGGTGTCAAGAATCTCACTTATGCTGAAAACTGAGGCGTGCAATGGCAGAGACAGAGACGGAGGAAGAGAGAGCAACAAAGCACAGGGAGAGTGAGAAGAAGAGCGAGGAGGGGTGGGACGGAAAGAAAGAAAGAGGGAGAGGGGAAAAGTGGGAGGAGGAAGCTCACGTTGCCAAAGTTGAAGACGAGCACGGTCTAGTAGGATAATTGAGATATCATCCGCAAGATACGATCCTCTGCCTGAAGACAACTGAACCACACAGGGAGAAAGTCAAGTCATCATGAGATTTACATCTAAATGGAGTCTTCCTTCTCAGCATTGTTTTGGGCAGGCTATATAAGGGCCTCTATCTTTGCTGAGCAGGAATGATAAGAGAACACGAAGGAGGAGGGAGAGATGGAGGTGAAGGGTGAGAGTCAGTCTTAAGGGTAAAAATATTCCAGAAAGCGAGTGAGAGGGAAAGATATAGAGTCAAAGGCAGAGAGAGAGTCTGACTAGAAAGAGTCAATCACTGCAGTTTGAGCTGGGTTAGCAATTTTGTTCATGTCTGTGGATGTCTGTGCAGCTCATTTAACCAAAATGTGGAGTTACTCCATTTATCCAAACAGCATCAAGCAGTCTTCACACGTAATAGATGTGCTAATCTTCAGTCATCTGTCACAGGCCTAAACTTAACCGCTACAGAGACGATTGGAGTTTCCAGTACTGCAAGCCAGCCAGCCTATAGAGAGGATATGTTGGGCATTATGCCTTCTCTGGCCTGGTTGATTTAGAATGGAAGAGAGAGATGTGAGGAGGCCTCTGGTAGGTAGCCACAGGTGTGTTGGCCGGCATGCTGCTGGCACAGGGAACCGGACACTCCACTCACTCTCGTCTCTCCTCTCCTCGCTGCCCTTTCTCCATCCCTTCTTCCCCAGGCTGGGTTCCCTCAGGGGCTAGCTGTCACCCAGTCTCTGGGCCCTGCCAGCCAGCAGAATGACAGCCAGGAGAAGGGCAGTGCTATGGTCTGACAGGGCCTGGACAAGTCACACCACAAAAGCACTCATATTCCTCTGGTTGTTTTCCCAGGGGACCGTGTTAAGATGGCCGCCCAGTGAGAGATGAGATTTAACTTCTTTATCTTCTCAGATGGAACAGGGGGGTTTGACAGGTGACAAGCCTGGCCATATACTGGTTTTAGGTATCATCTTTACAGGAACTACTGCTTTAGTCATTGTTTGCATATGTGTGTGTGGACATGTTTTACTTAATCTCTGGGTACTAGAAGTCCCCAGAAGGTAAGCAAAACATGTAAAATAGGGATGTCCTTACTAGGATAAAAAAGATTTTCTGGCTTCAGGGTGGGGGAAAACTTCCAATTATGGTTAGGATTAGGCATTAGGTTTGGGTCAAGTTTAGGTATGAAGGACAGGTCATTGAGGTTAAGCCTAAGATTAGGATTAGGTTACGGTCAGGATTAAGGTTAAGGTTAGGGAACATTAAATGTTTCTTTTGTGTCCGCACAAGGTTAACACAGGGTATGTGTAGGTGTGTGTGTGTGAGCAAAAAATAACGTTAGGTAAAATTGTTGGTAATAATAATTTGTGGCTTTAAGGAGTGTTAAAGGCTTTCTCGAGAAGCCAACTGCCAGTGAGAAATGCATTCTAACTGCCAGAATGTGTCAGAGTGACCTTGGCTTTCCAACTAAAGAGCTAAAACAGATTATCCATGAATGAGATACAGTAGATTCTTTCTTATTTGAGTTTCCTGAGAGCATGGCCAACAACTTCAGAGGCAAAGGGAGCCACTCGTTGAGTCCCATTGACTTGCAATAGAGAGTATGAACAAGAGGATTGTGAGAGCAGGGAGTGCTGTGTCACTGAAGCCCTCCAGTAGACCCACTATAAAGGTACAGTACTGAAAAACCACAGTTACATTAGATAAAACTGTTAAGTAGGCTAAAGTTTGTCACAGAGAAACATCTTCAAAATGTTTTCTTAACTGCGTAAGAAATAAGTAAGCTGTCAGTCTACACCTGTTTTCAAGTATCATTTTATTTATTAATGCAAAGGACCGCCAGTTGAATACAGCAATGAGATGTAATTTTCTTACCTGGTGATTGGACAGAGTTGACAGAGATGAAGAGGAAGAGGCCACATGAAAGAGAAGAAACAGAAGAAAATATAAAAAAAATATATATACCAACTTTGCAAAATCAATACGATAAATTCAAACATTCTCCTATATTTCAGAATGAGCTGTGTCGATACATTCAGATCACTTGATCTCCTAGACCTCCAATTTCGAGTCCAAGCTGAGCAGTAAAAAGCAACACATTGAATCAATGATAGTTTGTGAAAAATTGTCTTGTGCACCTGAATACAGAAGAGTTAGAAAAAGGCTCTGAAAAAACTCTGGATATAGTAAAATCCCAAATAAACAACACAGCAGTTAACACTTTGAATACTACACAACCTGCAACTTGTTTAATGGATGGCTTTTAATGACCTTGGCGTGGAAAACATCACTGTGGCTTGTCGGTTCCCCAAACTAAAGGATAAGAGTCCTGTGGGCCAGGCCATGACTGGAGCACCAGGTGAAAGCAATGTCACGGTTCGGTCCAGCACTGCGGTCATGTTAAATATCATCATCACCCTCAAAAACATGGTCAATGCACACTGAAATCTATAGGCAAGGAAATATGGATGGATAAGGTCCATAGATCTCAAATGTAATAAATGACATATTAATGAATGAGTGGAGGTAGAGGAAAGGTAGGTGTTTTGTTGTGGTCAGTTCTCCACTTTAGCCAGTTAATGTTGGCTGAAGCTGGACCCCCTCATTCCATATTCACGTCCCATGGGACATTGAGCCGAGACGCCCAGACACCTAACCATCTTAGCATGGGGCTGGATGTTCCATGAATGGATCACATTACAAAATGCAAATGTACAGGAGAAGGCCAGACGGTCTGGACATGATCATGACATATTTTGGTTTCTCTTTCTTTTCTTTCAGAATAGCTTTCACTTCCAAGTTACCTCTTTAAATAGTCTTGCTAAGAAAAATCACTGAGTTAAAGCCTTCATTCAGAGGCAGAGCATATACAATTCAGTATAATGAGATTGTTTAAAGTTTATATTACATTCACAACGACCTCTCTGACGGCATTTGGCTCCTCACTCCGCAGTGGAATGCATTTAGGTGCTGGCTGAAAATGAAACAGCTCAAAATGCAAAACACTATGATAAGCTATGTGTGGTTCAACTCACTGCCAATGGACTGGAGAAGTTCTGTACTCTACAGATCCACAAGAAGAATAAGACGCAGGACAGATTGAACCGGTTGAATATAAATCACACTGACGCTGGAAAACTTTAAACTGACAAGCTGTCTCACCAGACCTTTTTACCTGTTTTAAAATGTAGCTACAGTTGGTCTAAGTCTCAAAATTATACTATCTTTATTGCCATTTATGTTAAACTTTGTTTTCCTGTATATGAAGCTCAAGCTTTGAGCAAATCAAGGACTGATAACATGACTCACATGTCTCGCCAAAAGCAACAAATTACAGCTATTCAGCACAACGAAATCATGCAGAAATCCAGACGATAATGTTCTTCCTTTTCAATTGTCCGTCCGCCCATCCGTCTTCGCTAGCTTGGTTGAAAGGTGTTCACTGACCAAAGGTGGAACCCAGCTACTCCATCCATCTTACCGTCCACGGTGGCAGCCAGCGCTGGGCCTCCTCGGTGCCTTCCGAAAAGCGCTCCTGCTGTTGACTCCTGAAGGGAACCGCAGTATGCTGCTGACATTCTGGCGCGTCGGCACGCGGTTTTTGACAGGACTGATCGGGAAATGAGGACCGGGTCAGAGTAGAGTACCGCGTCTGAATACGCGTCCCCCCACAGGTGACCCGCTCAACTCGCGGTACAAAGCGATTCCATTGTGGTTTGGAAATGCATTAAGTCAATCTAGTAAATTAAGAGATGTTTTGCAGGGGGATGTGGCCTGGGGTCAGATGTTCATGTTGGTCAAAAAATGACTAGGACCAGTGCAGCTCTGCAAAACAGAGAATCAGGGGCTGAGGTCTGTAGAGTCAGAGTGGGGGGGGGGGGTCTTCTGCCTGGAATGAAAGAGAATGACCAAGTCTGGAGGCACATTCCAGAGGCTTCGAGTGGTTTGCCGAACAACCACTAAAGCTGAACACAACTGCATCGGCTTGGGAGCATTTTGGTTTTAAGGAAAATGTAAACATCTTGAGGAGGCGAATTGCTGGATTTGCACCAGAAAGATGGCCCCAAAAAGCAGTGTAATGTCTTGCTAATAAATAGCATCTGTGTTCTACACTTTGACGTTTGTTTTCAAAGTTTGGTACGAGTCTTTCTAGCGTGCAAAATCTCCTTAATTTGCAATGTTCTCGATATCAGACATATCTCAACTAAAATAAATTGCTTACAATACAAGATTATAACATTTTGTATCGTATAATTAGTAAACACCTTCCTTCAATACTGCTAGGCTAGTTTAGAGCGATCCTGATTGCTCTGTTGCTTATCATGGACCGACACCCAGAAATTTTACTGGGGAGCAGCACAGTGACAGGATCTGGCTCCGGGACTCAAACATTTTACGAGGAAGGGGGGCCTCAAACATATTGCAATGGAGATTACCAACTAAAGTCGAAAAATATATAACATAATTTGATAAAATGAAATATGAATATATTATAGCAGACACTCCTGACAAATGGGGTGGCAAAATATGTTTTGAAATGTCCACCCCTTGCCACTCTGGTGGTTTTGCCAGTGGAGAGTTCAGAGCAATCACTAAACCCAAAAACAGAACAAATAAATCAACCAAAAACTAAAAATGAATCCTGCAAAGAACTGTTAAAAGGAATCGGTTAATTAACATTGCAGGCTTAATTGACATTTTATCATTATTGCAAAAACTCCTGTGAACCATTAACCCTTCCTTCTCAATGGCAGAAACAAGAACCCTTACACATAACTTACAACTGTGCATTCAATTACAAAGGGACTGGTTTAATGTTCTTGAAGAATTGGACCCAGTTACTTTACATTTGGGTCACCATAATAAATATGTTATCTCTACTGGTAACAAGAAAAAACAGCAGCAAGTAAGGACATTTTCTTACGAAGTCCAATCTATTAAAGGGTTGCATAAAATATTACTGGAATGGTTGCCAGTGGAATACTTAACATGTATGCTACATTCTAAATCAAATCAATTTCACAACTTGTGGAAACTTTAATTTAGGATTTATCAGCCATTATACAACAAGAATTCTATTAACAACAACTTGTTTTCCTGTACCACAACCACCTGTCCAAACATAGCTTTGCTGATTTATTTTGTTTTGCTAAAAGTTTTTTATGTTATTTGCCCTTTGTGTATCTTCTCTAAATGCTATTGTTCTAAACTGCTATTCGTAAATGTTAAGAAAACTCCTGAGAAAAAACAGACAACAATCTTGTGAAATCTACAAAATCTACAGCTTAAACACTTAGTAGTAAAAAACAGAAAATATCTAATCATATTTAAAAATAATTTGAATTATGCATTTTTGCATTGCAGTAATAATAACAATTGCATTGGTGATGAGAATACAAGCCAATGCAGTTAGACAAAAAAACATGTATTGTGTAGTGGAGCATAAAAAGCCCTGTGTCAACATGAAGATGTCGCTACTAGCTATGTGGCCACAGATGCTGTAGAAGCTACTAGGACAGGAAGTGTTGCCCAATCGGTCGACCTTGAAATGTTTCAAATAAATATTACCTACAAAGTACAGAAAAATAGTAAAGGAAATGCAATTGTCAAACTGATAAGTAAACATGTTTCAGTATTAGTCCACATTCAACCACACCTAAAGAATGCAGTCAGTAAACATCATGGTTTTGAAGATCTCATTTGTTGCTCATATGGTAAGCGCGTATCTGTAGCATGACAAATATAAGAAAAGCTATACTGCTGCCAGCACAGGCATCGTGAGAAACACGTTGCTGTCAATTAATTCCATGGTTTATGTTGCAGGCTTCTGATGTTCCACTCCCTGGGGTGACATCTCTCCCCATACTACTAGTTTCTGAGTTTGACTGCCACTCCCCTACAAAACAAAAAACAGAGGGGAGGGGCGACAGCCAGTTTTGAGATGAAGCATCAGTCTCAACCATCTGTTAGCCTTCCCTCCAAATCATTAATCACGCTCTTCCCCAGGTGGCCCTCTATGGTGGGATGTGTGATTAAGATAAAATGAACCATGAGGAATAAATAGAATCTAAATTCTCCCAAAGGAGATGGTGGGAGAAAAAGGGAGGGACGGGACATTTTTTGCTCTGATGGTGCTGAGGCTCTTTGTATTCACAGGTACACTGCCAGTGCCAGTTCTGCCAAATGTTTTAACAAAGATGGTTTATTCGGGCAGATGGAAGCTGCTTATCTTACAGTATTTTCCATCTGCACCTGCTGGCAAACTGCTACAGTAACACAGTATACACATTTTCAACTTTGATTAAATACACATTCAAGATACATCTTCCACCTTGGAATAGTGCACAACAAGCTGCCAATCAGGTGCAGATTCACTGGGATCAAACCACTAGCAGGTTGTTGTACTGCGCCAAGCTGTGGATGGGGTCTGCGTGGAGATTAAGGCCCTTTGCCCTCCCTTCCTGCAGAACTCACCTCTCTCTACAGGACAATCTCAAAGGCCTGTCAAGTCTTCTCTCTCCAGTAATTCAGTGTATTGACAAGCTGTCTGTAGCCTGACGTTAGAGCTGGGTCTGTTCACAAAGCACAAAAGAGGGAGAACCAGTGGCTGCTCAGAGAGACTAGTTCTGGTCTGGGAGGGTGCTAGCTGAGCTATTACACGGCACCAGTCTTTTGAGTAGGCTTGAAATCACCTGATGGATGCGATATATCAGAGTGTTCCATCTGTCCAGCTGGCTGGCTGCTAATGTGCACAATGCCTGGACTCCCCATTTCAACCACATAACAGTCTTGCAAAGAAGCCAGCAATCAGTATCTATAAGACAGTCACTTGAGCTTGTAAATGTGTGAAAACGCTGGATACATGTTTTTTTATTTTTTTGTTTGGGACATTTTGGTTTTAATGTTTAGGAAAATATTATTATAAGAAAAACATTTTAATTTAGCTTTCAAAATCTAATCAATAAAAGTGTTGTCACTAGTGGGCCTGTTTGACGGAGCACTGAAAGTCCATGGTTCCTGGAGAATGAGTAGTCAATGCATTCCACAATGACAGGGATACACAGAGCAGTAATTCACAGGCTTTATAGGGTCCAGAAAAAGAGTTAAAGAAATAGCCAGTGATGGACGCCAATAAGTCCTATTCCATTGACAGTAATAATTCATCAGAGCTGGTTGCTGGTGGTGAGAGGCCTTTCACATATCACAAAGGTCTCCCGCTAATTACATCTATCTTGCGTCAGGAACTCACATCAATAGGATCACAAACAGGTTAACAGATACAGTAGTATTGGCTTGGATAGCGAAGCAACCGGAACCTCCTATCAGGAACATCACGATAACGTCACCTTGACCAGTGAAACGACAATAACGACAGTGGTTCCACAACAGGGGCATTTGTTTAGAAGATACCGTACATTATTTTGAGCAGGGCTAGTAAAGCAACGCGGCATAATTGACATCATCAACAGAATCCCAACATGCTGGCTTAGATACAGTGGCATCGGCTGGGCAACACAATCCTATTAGCCTATACCAAGATAACGAAACACAATCCTATAAGCCTATACCAAGATAACGAAAGACAATCCTATTGCCTATACCAAGATAATGAAACAAAATCATATTGGCCTATACCAAAATAACAAAACACAATCTCATGCAGTATGTTGACGCAACCCCGCTGAAATAGGGCTTCATCAGAAGGCTTAAGGCCAAAGGGAAAAGGCCAACAAGGTATAGACATGTCGCTGAATCCTGCCGTGTCCTCGTTCCATTTCGATATCTATGTCTCTCTGAATCCTGCCGTGTCCTCATTCCATTTCGATATCTATGTCTCTCTGAATCCTGCCGTGTCCTCGTTCCATTTCTATATCTATGTCTCTCTGAATCCTGCAGTGTCCTCGTTCCATTTCTAAGCATGACTAGGACTCAGTTTTATCACCATTCTGCATGGCCCCTATACATTCTGTCTCCTGTTCCTCTCTGGAGGCTTTCATCATTTCCTCAAGCTTTGTTTCCATCTCTCCACGTCCTCCACAGCTAATCAACACCATCTGGGGCCATTACCAGTCGCCGGTCTGGAGGATCAGTGCAGCCACGGCCTAGTCAGGTCGGAATAATCTGTCCAAACTGACAGACATATCTTTAGCAAACCAGTAAATTACTACTAATATAACACACATGTATTTGACATTAAAACTGGTTAAACAATGCAACGGTTGAATTGGTCTAGCCCTGAGAAACTATTTATAGGGCTAGTTTTTTTTTGGAGCACACACTACAATACTTTGATATCAGTAATAGCATACTAGTGTGCCATCAAATAAAATGTTAGCCCTGAACTTATCGATTTTTACTGTCTATATAGCATACAAAATGGTTTTCCGAACATAGTCACTGCATAAAAGAAATATTTGTTCTTGACTAAGACATCCTGGTTGAATTTGTTCCCAGATGCAGCAATTGAGAACAACTACCTAGAATTATACAAATACAAAATGTCTGACTTGGAGGGAAAATAAGCCTGTGTTGGCAGCTAGTAAGGATAATTATGGGCTTCAAAAGAAGAGACATAGCCTAAGGCGATATTTGCTTTTATGTGTTATAATGTTACAATAATTTGTTTAAAACTGATTGTTGTTGCCTCTTTAATAAGAATCCATATTGTTGTGAGACAAAGCAGACATCATTATGCCTGGTGATTTCTACTTAATGGAATTACTGCTTGCCAACGTTAATGCCCACCGGATAATTCAAGGACATAAATAAACATTTTGACAATATAATAAATATGTGTTTTCAAGTTTAATGTGTCAAAGTAACATTTACTGCAACTCGTGACAGTTGCAAGAGGTTTGCAAGGTGGGATTTAAGGGACTCCTTTATGCCCATCGATGCGTTCAATGACTGGGCCAAAAAGCCACACCCAAAACCCGTTTTCAAATAACAAGCCGTACAGCTTCCACTGAGGTGTTGCCAAGGACCGTGATCATCTGACACTGGAGTCGTTGACATAATCAGAGTCCACTTAATCCGAGCATGTGCTTTACGGATTTGAGTCATACCGTCTTTCATTGACTGTTGACCGACAGTGAACTCCATGTTCCAGCATGTAACGCTATGCTGTTTCAGTGGGTGAGATCCGGTGTGGGTTAGGATGTCTCACCACGTCCCTCACCCAGATCTCATTAAGCAATGGTGTGTAGTAGAACCTTGGGAAGTGTGAGGCATGTTGTCCACTCTGCACACAAAGTTCTCGCGCAGCATGTGGTGAAACACGAGACGCTGCGTACACCTGATCCTGGGGAGCGCATGCAGCAGCTGGACAGTCCACATTCAGGACATTCTGGGACGTTCTGGAATTTAGAAATCTGAAAAACATTCTAAATACTTCGGGCTGTCCAAAATGGATCGACTGTGTAGGACGATGGGGCTCATAGTGGTACAAGCTGCTTGGGAAACAAACTCCATGTTGTTTTATATCTTGCACACTCTAATTTGTAGCACGTTGTACAGACTGAGGCTGAGTGGACCTGAAGATTTATCAGGAAAATAATTTGAATAACAAGCGGACACCTTTTGATCCAAGAACGTCTCCAGAAGGAGTTGCTCAAATCCCACGAACATGAAACGTGTATAGTAGGTAAGAGAGCATATCAGGTAACCTAACATCTTCCTATCTTCACCAGACGTAGCGGCAGCGGAATATCGCCCCACATATTCCCTTTCCTTGTTAATGCATACAGTACAGAGGCTAGGCTAGCAGAGGGAACAATAAATCACACGCCGTAACGATCCAGCGCTCACTGCGTTTACGGTCCTTCATAAATATATTTCTGTAGCAGTCAATGTTCTCTATACTCACGGGTGTTTGTACAAATGGCCATATTGCAGAAGACAGCTAGAGGGCTTAACTCCATCAGCTGATAGGATATGGTTGTCTCTTCTGCAATATATACTCTAGCAGCCATCAGCTCACACCATTAATCCCAGCCTGCACTGAACCCTGAACAGATAATGAGTCAATACCACATGCAGAAGGTTACTAGATTTGAACCAGAGAACGAACAAGAATCTGTTGATGTGCCCTTGAGCAAGGGATATAAGCCCAATTGCTAACGTTAGTTGTTCTGGATACAGATCTGCAAAAATACTTTTAGTGTACTGCAGCAGCCTTGAGTCAATAGAAACAGAGTGCTATAAGCAAGTGAAGATAGAATTGAACATTACAAGTCAGAGTTGAGATTTCAGGTTCTGAGCTAATGATTAGATGAATTCAGGAATGAGTGAAACAACCTGCATTGAAGCGATATGCCTCAGTGATGCATGGAGCTGTGCTGCGTAGTGTACAGTCGTCGGTAAACAATTCAAGCAATCAAACAGCACATTCATTCATCAGGCTGCTGGGGAAAGAATTCAGTTGAACATGCCAAAGTGGTTTATATCACCACCTGTCTGAAAGGATCTGTCGCAGTCAGAAGAGGAATGCATTCTTATTCTCTCCCGCCTCCCTTACCACCCTCAAATCTCCAATCCCCTCCTTTCTTCTTTCCCCCCCCCCCCCCCCCCCCCCCCCCCCCCCCCCCCCCCCCCCCCCCCCCCCCCCCCCCCCCCCCCCCCCCCCCCCCCCCCCTCCCCCCCCCCCCCCCCCCCTCCCTCCCTCACTACCTCCTTCCCTCCTTCACTACCTACCTCCCTCACTACCTCTCATGGGCTTCGGGCAGCAGGCAAAGTAGTTGACATTCAGTACTATTCAGAGGGGGGTGGTAGTGGCGTATGATGTCTGGGTAATGCAATAATACGGAGGTGTGTGTGTAAGTAATATTACCTCCATGCTGTGGGGGGGGTGTAAGCACACTGGGAACCCCTGCTGTCTAAGGCAACACTCAGGAAGAGCAAACAGAGAGGAAAGAGGGGCCTTGTGTTCAATTAAATTGACTTGGCCCAATTATACTCTGGAGAAACAGCAAAACATTCATTTAAGGCAAGAGGCAAAAAAGCAAACTAACTCCGCCTAAAATTCATAAAATATTAGCAACGAATGACACAGACCCATTTTCTATTCATGTGAAGGCAGCTTTCCTTCCAAAGCCTGTCAAGTGGGTTGGGTAGGATACATCTAACTCACGGCATGTAGTATTTTAAAGGGTAGTGTGGTTGATCTATAAGCGGGCAATAACAGAACACTTGGCACATGTACATGTTGGTTTGAAGATCAGACATTAGGTACATACTGAGCGAGCAGGTAAGAGATAAGATTGCAAAGCCCTTGAGATCAGCCTCATCCATTCCTCTGCTGTGGGATGCAGTATAGAACTAACTCATCCGCTCCTCTATTATGGAACACAGTATAGAACAGCCTAATCTGCTCCTCTGCTATGGTACACAACATAGAACAGTCCCTTCCACTTCACTGTTATTGGACGCAAAACAGTTCTGTCTGTAGTCTGTCTTGAAGACAGTTTCTTTCACACCGTGCAGAGCAATGGCAGTAAAACCCTCTAAGTTCAAAGCTTTTGAGGATTTGTCAACAGTCCCCCCATCCAGTGCGGGTCAAAGATTTAATATAAATTCCATATAAGGGGTGTATAGAAGACAAAACTAGTAACATGCCCAAAATGACTTAATGAAACAAGTATTTCGAGTGATTGGAATTGCTCCACGGTACCAGTGTAGGACGGCAGTATCTGGGTTGGTTGACTTGAGACCCAGTTGAGACCCAGTTAAGTAAAACACTGCAGGGGACACAGCCACTGGCTTGTTATGTATTAATCAATTCTGCTCATAATTAAATAGCCATTCCAGGGCATTTGGGCCGGCTGAATTAACAGCAGCTTGAACTAATTAGCATCAAGACGCTATTTAATTACAGAAACCAACGTTTGGAATTCTACAGACCATTACCCTGTCTTTTTTTCTCTTTCTGCCCTTCAAGTGTGTTGCTGTGGTAGAGGTGTGTGTAGAGTCTGGTAAACCATGCTGACTGGCTGGTCAGTGAGGAGACAGTGACGCTGGGCTTGTGGGGGGGCGCACATGCTCTGTGTGTGTGTGAGTTACATGTGTCCAGCCCCTCGTGTTGGCCCAGAACCAGGCTAATTATGAGGAGCCAGTGCAGTAACGGTGAGTTGTACTTAGTGTGCATCTTTACGTAGCCAGCCAGCTAGCCACTTTGCCTCAGCATCATCACAGTGAAGACGTATCAGAGAGCAGCAGGGCAACTTTGCCTCAGCATCATCACAGTGAAAACGAATCCGAGAGCAGCAGGGCCACTTTGCCTCAGCATCATCACAGTGAAAACGTATCAGAGAGCAGCAGGGCCACTTTGCCTCAGCATCATCACAGTGAAAACGTATCAGAGAGCAGCAGGGCCACTTTGCCTCAGCATCATCACAGTGAAAACGTAGCAGAGAGCAGCAGGGCCAATTTGCCTCAGCATCATCACAGTGAAGACGTAGCAGAGATCAGCAGGGCCACTTTGCCTTCACTGTCATCTAATTTGCTTTTCCTCACCTAGCGCCGAGGAAGGTGGCTGCACCATAATCTCCCTCTGACATCTTCCTGCCTCTTTCCCAACGTCCCCCCCCCCTCTCGTGACGATCGTGGATTACAGGAAAGTACACCCCAAACCACCTTGATGGAGCTTAAGTGTAGAGGGAAAAGACCTTGAAGTTCATCTGAGTACACTGAACCAGACTAGCAAGTCCACTCCACACACACCCACACAGTGGTGAAAAAAGCATGTCAGCACCTTTTCCTCCGGCTGCACCACAGAGATCGTTTTGATAGGCTACATCACTCTTGGTATGATATCTGCACTGCCCTCGCAAGGCACTTCAGAGGGTGGCGCGAACAGCCATGTTTACCACCGGGACCAAGCTCGCTGTCATCATAGACCTCTACATATGGCTGTGTCTGAGGAAGGCCTGAACAACAGTCAATGACCCCTCAGAATACAATACCGCTGACTCAAGTTGGTATCTTATTGGACCCCGCATGGCTTAGAAGCAAGCAAGTGTATTTATATAGCACAATTCATACATAGAAGCAATTCAATGTGCTTTACAGTGAAAATAAAAATACAAAATGCAATGGACTTAAAACAGTCAGATTTTAACATTTACACAGAGGTTTTTCCTCCGATAGCACCGGAACTCACATTATGATTGGGGAAAGATAGCAGAATATACATTTAATAACAAAATAAATCAAAAATAGAAATAGAAAATACAGCATAATAATAAAGCATAGAATAAGAAAATAGAAATAATAAAACAAATAAAAACATGCTGTCAGTTAAGTTGAACTGATAAAAACATAGGAAGCTAAAAGGCTCACAGTGTGGTTAAGTTTAAGAGCTCAGTCATAGGCACGTGAAAAGAGAAGTGTTTTTAGCCTGGATTTAAAAATGTATACGTTTGGTGCACTTATAAGATCTTTTGGTAGTTTATTCCAGTTGTGTACAGCATAACTGCTAAACGCAGATTCTCCATGTTTAGTTTGGACTCGGGGATCTACTAGCTGACCAGAGTTCATGGAGCTAAGAGTCCTGCTTGGTTTATATTCTTGGAAAACATATCAGAAATGTATTCAGATCCTAAACCATTCAGAGACTTAAACTAGAAGCACCACTTTAAAATCTATCCTGTAACTGACTGGAAGCCAATGCACAGATTTTAGAACAGGAGTGATGTGCTCTGTTCTCTTGGTCCTGGTTTACATTCTAGCAGCTGCATTCTGAATGAGCTGCATCTGTTTTACAGTCTTTTTGGGGAGTCCAGTGGAGGACATTACAGTAGTCAACCCTACTAGAGTTAAAAACATGGACGAGCTTCACTCATTCTTTTTACCAGGCTTTTTATTCTGGATATATTTTTTAGATGATAGAATGCTGTTTTGGTGATCGATTTGATATGATTGTTAAATGTGAGGTCTGAGTCTATCAGGACACCAAGATTACGGAAGTGATCCCTGATTTTAAGGGCCTGAGAATCCAGCTCATTACGAATACTTGCCAAACACAATAATCACAATAATCTTCATCCAGGTATTAATGTGCTCTATACAGTGACACAGAGAGTTGAGCTGTTGTCATACAGTTCGAGAGCCATATATATTTGAGTATCATCGGCATAGCTGTGGTAGTCAATTGTTGTCGGTCTGTAAAATTTGGCAGAGAGGAAGCATATAGGGATTGAACAGAAGCGGTCCGAGATCTGATCCCTGTGGAACTCCGCATGTCATAGCCACTCTATCAGATTCATGATTACCAATAGTGACAGTATCTCTCTCCAGCACCAACATTTTTGAGGGATTGGTTATAGTATTACCATGGACAGCATAGGCAATAAAATTGGGAATTCAAATCCAGACATTGTATAACATTTATATTGCCAAGATAACATCTAGCAATCTGGTTAGCCGCAAGGCAAAACCCAGTAAATTACCTCGATAAGCAAGCGAAAATCATGACTGACCCCTCACTATAGACTACATGAATGGAGCAGCTTGTCTTCAAGGTCCTCTGCTCTGATAAGTGAGGAGACCTGCTGGTTTTAAGCCTTGAGAATGGATCGGTTACTGTCTTCTACGGAAGACTAAAAATAAATACACAGAGGAATACCCACTAAACACCATCCACTTCATCTCTCTACCCTATCCTTGCCTGTGCTGCTCAGCATTCTGGTTAGCCCGGCAGTGTCCTCCCTCAGTTTAACGAGGCTGTGTCCTTGAGATACAGAGTGGAATATTTGCGGCTGGGCTGACAGCCGGAGTGGACAGTTGATAATAAAACGCTTGGGGAGAGTAAACCAAGATTGGGACATAAACGCCTTTTCTACGCTACATGATCCGTTTAAAACTCGGAGCCAGAGACTGTGTAGGCCAACCCCAAGCCTGTAAAAAAACGCATGAGAAATATCGCATTTATCCATCCCCTGGAAGGTTTACTCAAAGCCTATTCTCTGGTTTTCCTTAGAAGGAATGTAGGATATTTTAAACAGAGCTGTTGAAACTGTCTTACACAAGGATCAGAAGAACAGCCACACCACTACGGCTTTAAAAAAAAATCATAATCCTATCTCCCAAATATGCTGTCACAGGATCACGCGTACACACAGTTACAGCAATTTAAACTGAGGTGAACTTCTTTCCAGAACCACAAATCATCCAAAACACTTATACTCACCACAGTTCTGATTGGGAATATGGTTACTGTATGATGGTTATCATAAAATATTTAAAATCGAAGGCCTCTCTCTGTCACCAAGCATTCCTGGAGGGTTGAGGTTTAGAATTGTGGGGAAGTGAAGAGACAGCTGAATGTATCTACATTTACACACAGCCAGGGTTGCCTGTGTTTAATAACGAAGAGGGGGTACTTCCTGAACGTCTCAAATATGAACACATTTTTGTTACTTTGAACAGAACATCTTTGTTCGTTTTTTGTCTCTGTTGGCCAACGGCAGCCTAAGTTTGTCTTCTGTCGAGCCACAACTGTTCAACAGACAGAGTTGATGACCAGACTTGTTAAATATCTGAAGGCAAAAACTACTTCTAAAAGACAGTAATAACAATAATAGTCCTTTGGATGTCAGGCAGAGGGACTGGCATGTTCATTAAAACGTGAATCAGATGTTCAGGAAGCCTCTTGAAGGTAAAACGGGCTGAGTCAACCTAATAATAAAAAGACCAGGATAATGAGCACTCTGCCACCGCTTCTCACAGAAAGGGCTCTAAAAAGGTCGCAATGAATATTCAGTTTCACGCTACAACTCAGATGCTCGCTGTCCCAGCCCCAACCCCCCACCCTCCAAACGAATGTGACAAAGCACTTCTGTTTTGTTATGGAGAGGCATGAAAAGCTCTCTGCTCTGACATTCCCCAAAACCAACACATTTGCGGACAATCACAGAGTGCTCTTGTTGGACACACGTGAGACAAATTGTGACATTCCGGTTGAAATGTTAACTGAAAGCGATAATGCGATTCTTGATAACCGTCACTTTCACCCCACATTCCGCTACCGGTGCAGCTCCTTGGCTGGTCACTGCTGTAATGCGGTGCTAAATGCATGGGCAGCAGACTGATCGTCCTTGAGGCCGGGCATAAATTAAGTCTATAGCGGAGGAGAGGAAATGTGGCCCAACCAACACGCTGCCAGAGAACCGCTACACTTAATTAACTTCTATCTGTTGAAATCCCACTGAAGCTCCCATTAGATATCTAACAATAAGGAGGCCGATATGAAATGGCTGGATGGAGACCAAAGACAGAGGAAGCAGAACGCTGTTGTTTATGAGGTAAGAGAAGTGGATTAACAACTCCACTAATCCCACAGGTCCATGAGGGATATAGATAGATGGACGAGGGCTGTAGATTGTTATTACCAGTCCCTTCGATATTCATATTTTAACCCGCAAACAAATGTGTCAGAAAGGCGACAATTTGAGCATTTTATTATGCTCTATGAAGTCTGGCAAAGCCTCAATGGTAACTATGCAACGTTTAAACCACCATTTAAATAAAAAACTATTTTTATAAAAACAAGTTAAACGTGCCAAATTGGTTTTCTTATCATTTAAACTGTAACATTTTTCCCCTTATCATTTAAAACTGAAATCCGATAAGAAAATGCCCATTTAAACATTACGGAAAACTGGCCCTTTGTCACATCCCTATTCAAGGCCTGTTGTTCTTTGTTCTTCCATCACAGTTCCCAGGTTTTCATGACTGTGATAATCATTTCTTGTAATCATGATTCTGGCTCTGAGTAATACGAGGGTGGCACGGCCATGCTGACACTGCTTCCTTAAAATAAATGTTCTGGCTGCTGACAAACTTATTTTCAAAACGTTCAGCGTGTTCTCTGATGCGAGAGAACCTCTTGGTTGTTTGGGGATGTTCACATTATAGAACAACCGGTTCTTTCAGTTGCTAACTTGCACTGTACGTGGCAACGCTGCCGTTTTAAGTGCATTAGCTGAGAAACAAATATTGTCATAACAACGTCAACAGCACTGCTAGCGGTACTAACTTCACTGTGTCAAACGGACTACTTCTGTATTGGTACCGCCTCTTTTCACTGAATCTTCATTCTGGAACCTCTCTGCCTCCACAACAAGCCCACACCTGCATCTGGGACAAGCAAGCAAGTATATTTATATAGCACAATCCATACATAGAAGCAATTCGGAGTGCTTTACAAAGAATACAATTGAAATAAAATAATGCCATATAATAAAAGGGTAGATTCTGTTGACTACATAACAATAATAGCTGTAATGCTAATAGTGTGGTTAAGTTTAAGCGCTCAGTCATAGGCATGAAAAAAGAGAAGTGTTTTTGACCTGGATTTTAAATGTATACGTTTGGGGCACATCTAAGATCTTCTGGTAGTTTATTCCAGTCATATGCAGCATAACTGCTAAATGCAGCTTGACCATGTTTAGTTTGGACTCTGGGCTCTACTAGCTGACCTAAGTTCATGGATCTAAAAGCCCTACTTGGTTTATAATTCTTCAAACATATCAGAAATGTATCTGGGGTCCAAACCATTCAGTGATTTATAGACTAAAAACACCACTTTAAAATCTATCCTGTAACTGACTGGAAGCCAATGCAAAGATTTAAGAACCGGTCTGATGTGCTCTGTTCTCTTTGTCCTGGCTAACATTCTAGCAGCAGCATTCTGAATGAGATGCAGCTGTTTTTCAGTCTTTTTGGGGAGTCCAGTTAAGAGCCTATTACTGTAGTCAACCCTACTGGAGATAAAAGCATGGATGAGCTTCTTTTGGTCCTTTTGGGACACTAAGCCCTCTATTCTGGCTGTATTTTTAAGATAATAGAATGCTGTTTTGGTGATCGCTTTGATGACTGGTGAACGTGAGATCTGAGTTTATCAGAACATCAAGAATATGCTCTTGGTCCTTGGTGTTTATAGCCCGAGGATCCAGCTCTTTACTAATACTAGTTCTCTTATTTTTGTTGCCACACAATGATCTCTGGTTTAATTGTAGACAACTTGATGTGGGATCAGCCTACCGACCACACCTCAAATAGTTGCCTGCCACCGCCACAATAGGCGCAGTGGCCCTAGTCCTTGACAGACTGTGACAGTGGAGTGCAGCGCAGGTTAATTGTTGAGCTGGAACAACGGCCCCACCACCCAGCATGTCTCGTTATTTCACTGGTGCCAGTGGGATATTTATTTGACCCATTCATTCAAAGAGCCGTGATTCACCCCAGATGGGTTCTTTTCAAATCAAACAAACCTCAACGAAAAGCACCATACTCCCTCCCCACAGCAGAGTTGGCTTTTCTTTGTGGTGAGGACGGCCATGTTTCCCTGTCGTCGCCTCAGAGTCCCTCTCTGACACGGACGCCTCATTTTTACTAATCTGAATATTTATGAATGTTTTTCAGCGACACACATTCCATTATCTACCAAGATGGCCTTGTGTGAGTCATCGTGCTCCCACACTGATCACACCAGCCAGGCAAACAGCATAGACCTTAGTTCTAATACCCGCCTGGATTCATCCCTCCCTCCTCCCACAGAGAAAGACTATACCCAGGAACCGTTGAGGAAAAAGACAGTGGGATTAGCAAACAGTTACAGAAAAATATCTACCCTGGTCTACGATTAATGAGTATTTTACGGTCCAAACGGTATTCTTTTGAAAAAAAATATTTTTAAAAAGGACATTTCTTTAGCTACATACAAGTCATTCCCCAATCGCACTATGCTATACAGACACATCTGACAAAACAGTGAAACAGAAGTGTATTACTAGACCAGGTAATGTAGGCTCTTATCTCAGTGTGAATATTCTGTGAAATAATGCTGAATATGCCCCTCTCTGTGTCTCCGTGTCAGTTAACAAGCTCCACGGCTTTCGTGTGACTGAACAGGTAGGCTAATCGGTAGCTAGACCATTACCTCCAGTCACAGGGGGCGGGGGGGTACAACAAAACCACAGAGCAAACAAGAGGTGGCCTTGCAGCTCTGCTCCGCTCCACTACAATGTTGTCATTGTTCCAGCCCTGCCTGAGAACTAGGCCGATCTGACCTGCAGCCTGTATTGGCGGTTTTGCTGAAAACAAACAATAGAGTCCAGGGAGGAAAAGAGGTGACCTAAAACTGCCTGATAAAAGCTGGTCTACTCAAGCGTTTTACCAATTCACAGGTGAGGAGAGTTAGTACTGGGTTAGAGCAGGGAGATTTAGAGGTAGCTATAACCTGACAATATCCTGCCGCATTACTGCTTTGAAGAGACGGATTATGTCGGGTTCAGCGGGAACCAACATCAGATGAATGTCCCTGAGATCTGATAAGTATGATCAACAGAGCGCTCTTTTCCCACAGCTGCTTTCAGTGATTGGAAACAGCAGATGCTGGGACTGGGAGTGCCTGGGAGGGAGCTCTGAGCACCTAAACAAATGTTGCTTACTGGAGACGAGAAATGAGGAGAAATGAGGAGAGATGGATAACTGCAGGGGTCGAAGGAGGAAGAGAGAAGCACTAGGAGATTGCAGCACCTGCTGTTAGGGTCATTACTCAGTGTTATACACTCAAGGTCTCTGCAAGACACTCCCGCAACGCTGCCTTCACTTCATAACCAGCAGTACTCCACAGGGATGGCGGCCATTTCTATCACACTTTCTGACACACTCGCACACTAATCTATTACTAAAACAATTTTCACAAATCACAAATGTAATATGTAAATATACAATTCGGGTGAAGGTGAAGTGTGTTTCATGTCATGGAGAGGTGAGGGTGAGGTGTGTTTCCTGTCATGGA
>JACXGJ010004824.1:0-42835 GCA_016801105.1 Esox niger
CGAGGACTGGCCGCCCACGCCGTCTGAGCCCGCCGCCGAGGACTGGCCGCCGGCGCAGCCAGAGCCCGCCGCCGAGGACTGGCCGCCCACGCCGTCTGAGTCCCCTTCTGACACTGCTCCACCGCCGCCCGAGCCAACGGCGCCCCCTTCTGTCCCGGCCGCTCCTCCGCTGCCCGATCCTGCGGCGCCCCCTTCTGTCCCGGCTCCTCCGCCGCCCGAGCCAGCGGCGCCCCCTTCTGTCCCGGCTCTACCGCCGCTCTGGCCAGCGGCGCCCCCTTCTTTCCCGGCCGCTCCTCCGCCGCCCGAGCCTGCGGCGCCCCCTTCTGCCCCGGCCGCTCCTCCGCCGCCCGAGCCTGCGGCACCCCCTTCTGTCCCGGCCGCTCCTCCGCCGCCCGAGCCAGGGGCGCCCCCTACTGTCCCGGCGGTGCCAGAAAGTTTTTTGATGGGATGGTATTGTATGCTTTGCAGTTTCAAGATGTTGCAGAGATGAGTTGGAGCATGAAATAGTCCGTTCTCCGCTGGGGTGGCAGTACACCTTAAGTGGTACTCTAAACATGGTCAAGTTTTTAATAACGTCTTGTCAATCATTTTATCTAATGATTTTGCCGAAGAATATCTTTAAGACTCGCAAGCTTAAAATTCCATGTGTTGATTAAATTTGAATATGGTTATTTGTATTCTACCTCAGTTATCTGGTTACCCAATGGCTGCTGGGCTGTGACATCAACATTAATAATAAGTTGTATGAAAAGTGTAACAGCTAACTGATAGTTAATATAAGCACATATTCTAGTTGGAAGATAAATGTTAAACTAAATCAAATGCAAATTGAGGTTTAGAAAAAAATATAATTGGACATCTCAAACAAATATAGAAGGAGCTGTGATCAAAACAGTAGAGTCAACAAGGCAGGACAAAGAGTTGTCCTGGTAATGAAATTGCTGATAATTCAGCTAAACAATTGATACAATATTTACTTCTGTAGAAATTACTTGATTTTATCCTAGATATTGCAATATGCCCATACAGTGGCGAGAACACGTATTTGATACACTGCTGATTTTGCAGGTTTTCCTACTTACAAAACATGTAGAGGTCTGTCATTTTTAGCATAGGTACACTTCAACTGTGAGAGACGGAATCTAAAATAAAAATCCTGAGAAATCACATTGTATGATTTATAAATTATTCATTTGCATTTTATTGCATGACATAAGTATTTGATCACCTACCAAGCAGTAAGAATTCCGGCTCTCACAGACCTGTTAGTTTTTCTTTAAGAAGCCCTCCTGTTCTCCACTCATTACCTGTATTAACTGCAACTGTTTGAACTCATTACCTGAATAAAAGACACCTGTCCACACACTCAATCAAACAGACTCCAACCTCTACACAATGGCCAAGACCAGAGAGCTGTGAAAGGACATCAGGGATAAAATTGTAGACCTGCACAAGGCTGGGATTGGCTACAGGACAATAGGCAAGCAGCTTGGTGAGAAGGCAACAACTGTTGGTGCAATAATTAGAAAATGGAAGAAGTTCAAGATGACGGTCAATCTCCCTCAGTCTGAGGCTCCATACAAGATCTCATCTCATGGGGCATCAATGATGAGGAAGGTGATCGATCAGCCCAGAACTACACGGCAGGACCTGGTCAATGACCTGAAGAAAGCTGGGACCACAGTCTCAAAGAAAACCATTAGTAACACACTATGACGTCATGGATTAAAATTCTGCAGCGCACGCAAGCAAGCTCATGTCCAGGCCCATCTGAAGTTTGCCAATGACCATCTGGATGATCCAGAGGAGGAATGGGAGGAGGTCATGTGGTCTGATGAGATTTTTGATCTAAACCCCACTCGCCGTGTTTGGAGGAAGAAGGATGAGTACAACCCCAAGAACACCACCCCAACCGTGAAGCATGGATGTGGAAAAATCACTCTTTGGGGATGCTTTTCTGCAAATGGGACAGGACGATTGCACCGTATTGAGGGGAGGATGGATGGGTCTCAGCTCTGCAAAGATGATGTGATTGATTGACAAGTGTTAGCATGACGAACTATGGTAAAATGTTCTCTAAGAGCATGCAGCATGTTTAAATATGAGCCAAGCCCTCACAATTGAGACAACCAGTAAGGTGCCTTTGACTTTGAAGCCTTCTGAACGAGATTCATGGTGAAAAACCTTAAAGTGATTGCTGCTAGCGTTTTCAAAAAATTTCAGTAAAAAGTATAGTCTGGGCTATGCAGATGCTTTTTTGACGTTATCACTCACAGATAACTAAAATGCTGACTGCTTACCCAGCCACAGTATCTGGTACACCTTCAACATCATTACAGTAATTATCGAAACAATCCATCTCAAAATGTCAGGCAGAAATCAGAGGACAATCCGTCATAAGTCATTGGTTTGTGCAATCTCTATGTCTAGTGTGTCTGAAAGTGGGTGTGTCAGGAGTACCAGAATGAATCGAAGTGGGTGTATAATTGGGCAGATTTTTTACTACTCAAAACCATTTCGGAGGCAATTACAAGCCAATAAATCAGTGTGAATGATTACTAGTAAGACGCATGACAGGAAAAACTAAGTTGATTATTTAGTAGTGGTCTGGAAGAGGACAGGGAAGAGAGACTTTGAGACGACAGAAAGGGAAACAATATGAAATGTGCAGCATATTAGGCAGGAAAAACAAACAACCCCACAAGTCATTCAATCATTTAATGCCATTGTTCCATAATGTAGGGTCAGTTAACTGTTACCTTATGAGGTCTGAAGCCTGCTGGGTTTCTCTACCTCATCATTAATAGCACCCATCTGGAGTCCCAAGTCTAAATATCTCCCTGATTAAGGGGTTGCAGTGAAAAAATTGGGGCCAGAGTTATACCTGACATCATGCATTCAAAATATGAATAATTTATATTCAAAGCAAAATAAACCAACCTCAAAAATCACTAAATGCCTAGCACTTCTCTGTGACTTCTCAGAAGGCACTGTGTTAGCAGTGTCGCTGACAGTAACTAACGTGGAAATGACTTTTCTACTATAACAGCAGCCTGAATAATCATAGCTGTTTTCATGCTGAGGAGGGTATGGGCAAGACAAAGTATTGTTCATTACCTCTTGTCAAGCAGCAAGTTTATTAATTACCCAGTTAATGACAGTCACCGTAAGAACACGACTGCAGTGCGTACAAGCAACACTACACCTATCGTTCCCTATATTGGTATATTGGTTTGGTAGACTTAACAACCACTGATGTAAACAGAAACAGTTCAAAACTAACATTTGGGCAGAGAAGGCCATTATACTTATTTCATGGTGACATCTGACCTAGTCATCCTGTCGGAAATTATGTTATTAGCATAACATGTGGACAGCCATTGTAACGGTTATCTGTAATTTTCAAATTATATGCCATTTATTATAATATACTCTTTTCATGATGTACAATTGTCTGAACCTCTATAGAACTTTGACATGACCGTTTCATTGCCAAGTTAGCTGTCTTATCCCAAAGTACGTTCTGTCACAATTATGATAAGGGGACTGAAAGTAATGTTAAGGTACATTGTGTTTGCCAAGAATGCACAATTTTTTTAATCCAATATACTCCCTGATAGCTATCATCTTTGCTTTGATTCAGTGTATATTAATTAGTCAGATGATGCGTTGACTTTCATTCTTGACATTTGGTCAGATAATAAAGCAAAGACCTTAGCATGTCGCTCCATATGCCTTTTAACACGCAATGACATTGAGTTAATCAGTTTAGTACAATACATTTTAGCCACTAGTGTGTGACAGCACTTGACCGGGATGAGCTCAGCATCGTATCATTAGAACAGAGGGCTGGCTGAAGTCCAGTAGGAGGTGTGTACTTATACTTGCGTGTGTGCAGCCAGTGTTGCCGGGGACTGTGTGCGGGCAAAAATGGGCTTGTGTGGGTTGATTTACAGATAGGGTTGTATAGTAAAAATGACGTTTGGGTGAGTTTTTTGTTGAGTTCATGGCGGCATACTGTCAATAAAATCTGGCAACCCTGTGTGCAGCTCATAAGCACCCCTTTGTTACATGTGTCTGACAAGGCTGACCATCCACCCTCCCTCTTGGCCTGATCACGGACTATAAAACTGTCAACTCAGATCAATTGTCTTCACTGAGATCTCAGCATTAATTAGAACCAAGCGCCAAGAGTCCTTTGCATTGTGCCTTCTCAACCAACCTCAGTCTAGGCGACAGTTAGAAATGCTAACCCTGATGCCCTAAATTAGCTTGGCTAGCTCTAGCCTAGATTCTCCTGAATGATGAATTATAGGGATAAAACCAATCCTGCACATGGCTACTTAAGGCATGATTGGGGGACGATGATGTTGCAAAACGCAGAGAGCACACATTAGTCATCGATTTGGTGTTTCTATAGACAATACATGGCTTGATAACACTCCAATGAGCGAGTCATAATATGGCACATCAAAATGTGAACATACTCGTTAATCTTCTTCAATATGTCATGGCTGAGTTAATAAATTTCATGACAAAAGAACTTGGTATTTACTTCTGTTTTCATTCAGACAGAATCACAGCTGACATAGCTATTTTGCTCTACCCAAAATCGTCTTGTTAGTTACTAATGTTATAGACTCTATACCCTTATCCAAAAGGCTATCATTGTATTATAATAGCAAAACATTCTCAGTTCAAAGTTGAAGGGAGAATCAGAAAAACGTCAAATTAAATACATATATTACCTGATAAACAATTGAAATATTTCTGAACATACATTTCTGAAACAATCTATGTCAATAGGATCATTTGTGTTTCTAATCCAAAAACAAAATTCTGCACAGAGGTAAAAATATCTCATCACCAAGGCAAATTTTTCAGTTTGTGCTTGCCCTGTTTTTGTCCCTCTAAATACAATTGTGTTTCATTCTTTGTGACAGATTATGAATTTGTGAGAATTAATTGCTATAATGATGATCAGGGAAATAGATCTACCTCTAGTTATTGTGGACATCAAAGCAGAATCAATCATTATCACGGTGAGAATTAATTGAACCATTTAAGTCCAAAGGGTTATTCAACACAAAAAAAATTATGTCCATATTTGAATCAAAATATCAAGAAGACACCAATGAGTATCACATATTTGTGTGTTTTGCATGCACAATCTAATTCCTAAGAATTTAATATTGCACCACACCCTTACATATCACTTATAGTAGTACTTTTGTATCCTCTTTTCAATAATGTAATTAAAATGGATTTTACCTTTGTCCAGATCCCAAAATTTCGATCACTTTTCACTTTCAGCATTAATACAAAAGACAAGAAAAAATGCAGACAGAAAAGATCACTCTTCAAATTCAGCATCGGATTGGTCCAAGTTGTGGTCATGTGTGCGAAGTGTAGCAACATGTGACAACAGCCAACATTAAAACGCACAAGAAAATAATCCCAGATCTGAGAATTCTACGAGTTAATTGTTTATGCTACACGACCATTGTTTTGGAGGACAGTTGCCTTTTCGATGGGCCGAGGCCATCCCAGGGTAGCCCCAGATCACGCTTTCCCCTGGGGCTACAGGATGCACCAACCACACTTGTAAACAGGGTGGCTTGGCTCCATACAGGGTGCCATGTCATGTTAGTGAAGCTGTCTCGAGAATCCGCCCATGCCCACAGCCCTGTAGTCAGGTTCACCGCAAATGACATTTACCATCCAAATTGATATAACAAAATCTTCCAAATACCCTTGTACCAATATTTAGGTATTGATATTATCACATAAGCCTTACTCTAAACCTCCCCTCCAGATGCACTGCTTACAAAATATATTTATAAATATATTATTTCATTCTTCTTTGTTCTTTGCAGGACAACGCTTGTCTTGACATCCAAGGAAGTCTGCACTGCTTCAAATAGAAATGTTATGTTTTGAAAATGGCTACTATGAAAATGGCTGCCTAAAGAAAATGTATGTAACGAAATACAGACTGCTTGTCTCTCTAGACCGACACATTGCTTACGGCAGTGCTCCTTCTTAAACATTGAGATGTTTTGGCATTAGTTTGGATAGAAAGGCCAAATTCTAAGTGGGACCCTGGGGCAACATTAGGTAAAACATGGCACAAGGGAGGAGGCTGGCTTCTTTCACATATTTTGAAAGATGCAGGTTCCTCTTCAGAGAAACACTTGTCTCAATTAATCATGACTGGGTAGACAAGGCATAATATTTTTCCGGTGAATGTGCCAGTGGTGTAATAACAATTGATATAGAACATTATATGAGAGAGAATACAAACTCTCGCCAAGGGTCCCTTGTCCACTCTGACTGTAATTTGTGTTAACTGTGGAACAATGTGTTTTTTAATATATAAACCTTCTTGCACATTCTTTCCTATTCAACTATCATTTTCAACTTTTTTGGAAAGTTAAGAAAAAGGTGCAGTGCAAACTTAATTTGTTATATATATACAGCTCCAGACAAAATAAAGATTTTTTTTTTCTTAAGAGACGAAAGCAAAATTATCAATTTCTCTGTTTTTACTATTCATAGGTATGTGTTTGAGTAAAATATATTTTTTTATTCTATAAACTACTGAAACATTACACCCAAATTCCAAATAAAAATATTGTCAATTAGAGTATTTATTTGTAGAAAACAACCAAAAAATATGCATTGTTTAAAGACCTCAAATAATGCAAAGAAAACTAATTCATATGAATTTTTCAACAACAACATTATAATGTTTTAGAAGTCAATATTTGGTTGAATATCCCTGATTTTTTATCACAGCTTTCTTGTGTCTTGGCATGCTCTCCACCAGTCTGTGACATTGCTGTTGGGTGACTTTATGCCACTCCTGGCCCAAAAATTCAAGAAGCTTGGCTTTGTTTGATGACTTGTTACCATCCATCTTCCACTTGATCAAATTCCAGAGGCTTTCAGTGGGGTTCAGTTCTGGAGATTGGACTGGCCATGACAGTGTCTTGATCTGGTGGTCCTCCATCCACACCTTTATTGACCTGGCTGTGTGTCATGAAGCATTGTCCTGCTGGTATAACCAATTATCAGAGTTGGGGAACATTGTCTGAGGAGAAGGAAGCATGTGTTCTTCCAGGATAACCTTGTACATGTATTGATTCATGCGTCCTTCACAAAGACAAATCTGCCCAATTCCAGCCATGCTGAAGCATCCCCAGATCATCACCGATCCTCCACCAAATTTCACAGTGGGTGCGAGAGACTGTGGCTTGTGTAGGCCTCTTCTGGTCTCCGTTTAACCGTTAGATGACCATGTGTTGGGCAAAGCAGAATATTTGACTCATCAGAGAAGATGATTTTCTCCATTCCTCTACAGTCCTTCTCTACATCACTTCACCCCTGCTACTGTTTGCCATTTTTTTTGTAGGGCACTTGATGTCGTTTTCACCCTCTGCCAGTCTGTAGCTTTGTTGTGCCCAATGTCTGTTTCTTGAACTTGTTCCTATGAACGGCGGTCTTTGAAATTTTCAGGATGGAAGCAACCTGTTGCTCACTGTATCCCTCTGCCAGTAAAGCCAGAATGTAACCCTTCTTTTCCTCACTAAAGCTTTTCTTTTCAACTCTTTTGTCATGCTCAATAGCCATTTTTTTATTCAAATTACCTTTGTGGTACTACTTGCACTGTTTTTGCCATCCAGTTGGTCATATTGCAAGAGGATGTTGATGACCACATCAATATATTCCTTGTTATATTCGGTTCAGGTAATCACCTAATCAGTACCTCATTAAGTAAAATGAGGTGTGTCTGTGTTGGAATTTAACAGACACTGGAATAGAATGGCAGCCATACATGTAGAGATGCTGATATTACAAAAATAAGGAGTGGTCTCTTAATTATTTCTGGAGGTGTATATAGTTCAAATAAATTAAGGGAACACAATCATCAGAGTATAATACCAAGTCAATTAAACTTCAGGGATGTCAAACTGTCCAGTTAGGAACCATAAGCAATTGTGAATTAATGTCACCCCTTATATTCCCCAGACCGTAATCCAATTGAGAACTCTGGACTTCGCTGATGCCCTGATCCAGGTCTGGGAGGAGATCCCGCAGGTCACCATCCGTCATGTCATCAGGAGCAGGCCCAGATGTTGTTCTCAACGAATTACAAAATGAACAGTAAAGATTTTGATCTTTATAATACATCATTCATCGAGACCCGATGTGTGATTTAAGTGTTCCTTTAATTTGACAAGATTATATTCTGAAATTCTGGATCATGTGGTAAATGTATTTAAATTTTATTACAAAAAATATATATATTGCTAAAAACAAGGTTTTCAGTTGCCTACTACTCTGTCAGTAGCTCTGGGCATTGGTCTGACTTCATAGGGATTTTTTTTTATATGAATTGTGTGGGAGGCCTGCACTGTTGAGATACTATGAATTTCATCATCTCTATGCATTTTTGACTGTACCATAGTTTTCCATATCATTGCCTGGATGAGCTAGAAGTTTGACTATTTTACTGACTCTGATCATTAAGTAGTTTAGTCACAAGAAACCAGGCAAGCCTAGTTCAGCTGGCCTGCTATGAAAAATCTAGCCCTCTCAAGAATCAAACCCGGGCCACCCACGTGAAAGGCTGTGTCATTAACCGCTACACCACAGAACTGTACATTTTAAATGTTAAACTGAACTAAGTTTACCTCCATCTTAGCATCTATGAACTGTATTGTTTTTGCCACTGGCCGTTTTAACAACTTATTAGCCAGTCAACTAACTCCCTATAATAATAATCATAAGAATTGAACAATTGCTAGCAAGACTGAGGAGTCACTTTTCCATGCCAGAGACAGTCAAAAGATATCAGTATACAGTTTTCTTTAAGACTTACTATAACATAATACTTCTCCCAGTATTACCATTATCCTAAATATGACATCCTAAACCTGGCATTATTTATTCTTGCTCTGCAGAGCAAACGATTAGTAGCTGTGCATTTTATTTGAGCACTAAGTTATTGCTTGAAGGGATCACACTACACTGATATAAAGATTCTGTCCCCACATGGCGCTGCCTTTACTACACAGCTAATAACGAATAACCACAGCAATGTGCTCTTGTAAAGTTGTATACCACTTAAGTGTGACTTTACAAACTGTTGAGAAGCATTTCTTCAAAAGCATCAAGGGAAGGGGTGTCATCATGAATACCTCTGCAGCAGTCTGAAAGCGCCTGGAACTGCCTCTACTCTTCCTCCAGGCGTCAACTGCTCAAGCCATGAATGAATTGCCATGTGTTACCAAGAAATGGTAGCCACTTGAAATAATTATGCTCAAAGCTGCAAGAAAATCATGGCTTGGAACAAGACAAAGATACATTTTTCATATAGCCATTCATGAAATTCAGTTTTTTAATAAAAAGCACCTAATTCACAGAGAACATAGAATATTTTATTTACAATGTAGATTTATTAAGATATAACCAGGATAAAACTGTTACTTTTACTTTAACTTTGTTGAAAGAATCCTGTTGAGGAAAAGAGAACAAAGGAAGTAAGGCCTGATATCTTCTTACCTATTTTATTGTGAGTAGCAAAACTATGCTTCGAAAGTTCATTATTCCTAAATCAGTAAGCAGAGGAAATAGGCCAAAAGTTTAACACTAACGCATTGAAGGTAAATGGTAAAGGTCTTATCAAAGCCCATATCTTGTATGCGGACACACGTTAGCATTCAAGAACATTAGACCACTGGCTTTCATACGTAATATTTTTTTCTCAGGGCAGTTCAAGTTGTTAACACATTCATAGAGAGGGACCATACACAGATAATAGGTTGAAGATATCGGGGAGGTGCCACACCATTGTGTCGCAATAGATAACTGCCTGATCTATTTAAATAAGTTTAAAGCAGTCAACTTGTATATGTCTGTGTTGAAAGGTCAGGGCCATCTCAGTGCTCTTCAACTGCATTGAATGTGCATGTTGAAGTTTAACAGGATGTGAGGACTCAGTGTCCTAGGATGCTTAAAGGAGTTTTGCAACAAGAGTCCTCTGTGTAATCCAGAACTCACCAGGAGGGGTCCCTCTGGGGTGGATTCAGTTTCTTAACATTAAAGGGATATTTATTTTGTATTCTACTACGTGCCAATGAATTAATGTGTCAGGAATATTTTAAGTTTCTATAAACAAGTAGCGGTCAGTCTACCTGGCTTCTGATTGGCAGAACAGAAGTATACCTTTACACTACTAAAGATGAAAATACATTTCTTATTTTGCATAATCATTTCCACAGCATTTCAGTTTATACTGTGTGTGTTTTGTGGTATGGAAAAACGACAGGCACAGAACTGAGAAACAAAAGAATCACAAAATAAATCGTCACTTAAAAAATTCTGACAAAAGAAAACCAGCAACATAAGAGTGCCTAATATTGTGAAGGGATAACGAGGTAACACAAAACAAGTGTGAATGATGAGTCTGTGAATGTCGGGCTCCGTTTATCAGGGTGTAAATGCAGACCGGTGGTTAGTAAACCAGCAACATTGCGTGCTTCTGGCAAACTCTCCTTCAATAGACTCTAGGGAATATGCAATGCCTTGCAAATCGTCTTATATCCTACCTCTTATTCTGGATTTACTTTAAATGTGTTTTTGTTAGAAATTGTAACAATAAACTCTGGGACTTTCCATAGACAATTGTGTTTTACCTGAAATCATGCAAAACATCTTACTTGCACAAAGGTGGACCCCATTCAATCAATGAGTGACGTCTAAAGACAGTTAGTTGCACACCAGTGCAGTTCTTGTTAATCTGTGGCAACATGGATTCAATCAATTTAGATTTCATATAATACAAACAATTGGGAAAAATCCAAAGGGCGATGAATACTTTGAGAACCACTGCATGATATACAAGGCTGGTACAATATAATGTTTACGGGGATTATATTAGCATTTGGCATGTTTTTTTGTAGATTTAGAAAATGAAACAACATTTGTGAAGCAAATATCACTCCTTTGATCTAGAACAGCAAATATGTAAATAGTTTAGGAAAACTGTCCAGAACATGGATAGAATAATTTATTCATAATTTTTACAAAAATATATTAAAGGAGTTATCCTAAAGCGACAGAATTGACAACAAATTCTTAATTTATGAATTCTGCCAACCAAATACATAACCATTCAAAAATGATGGGTCACGTAGAAATGTCCTTGTTTGAAAACTTACATGAAATTTTTGAATATGCTATATAGCAAAATGACTAGGAAATATAGTAACTGACAATGATAGAAATAATGATTTTTAATTGAAATAATAATTGTGTCCTTCAAACATAGCTTTCGTCAAATAAATGCCAACTTGCAGCAACTTCCACACTTCCACACCTGCAGAGCAACTTCCACACCTTTGGCGTTCTAGTTGTCAATTTGTCAAAGTAATCTGAAGAGATTTCACCCCATGCTTTCTGAAGCACCTCCCACAATTTAGAATGGCTTATTGGACACTTCTTATGTACCATACGGTCAAGCTGCTCCCACAATAGCCCAATAGATTTGAGATCCAGTGACTGTGCTGGCCACTCCATTATAGACAGAATACCAACTGACTGCTTTTTCCCTATATGGTTGTTGCCTAGTTTGGAGCTGTGCTTTGGATCATTGTTATGTTGTAGGAGGAATCTTGCTCCAATCAACAGCCATCCACTGGGTATGGCATGGAGTTATAATAACTAAAAATCCCTGAATTTACCACCACCATAGCATCTGTAGACCAACAATGCCTCCATGTGCTTGATTGATTGCATCAAGCACTCCTGCTTTTCAGAGGTTCAGAAAAATGTATTAGTCTCTGGCCATTTTGAGCTGATATTTGAACCAACAATTGCTGACGCTCCAGAGAGGGGCGCCACCAGGGATTTTGGGCCCCTTGAAAATAAAGCATATCGGGAGGGTGGGTCTGCACAATGCATACAGTGGTGTGGGGACCAAAGCACCTTTAGAGGTGTGCAATTGTTTAACATTGGGTGTGAGTACATAGGGAATAATATCGCTACTGTTATATACTAAATACTGGGTGTGAACTGTTGTCTAACTATTTTAATCAGACATTTTACCACAATGTTCGGAGACTATGATTGATGTACATTGTAAAGCATCAAATACATTTGCATTGTATATATTTTTGTTTTATTTGGCTATTTGGTTACCGTCGCTTTAAGACAGTTGGTGATTTGACTAGACAGCTGTCTGTTCTGCTGTAACAAAGTGTGTCTGAGGTTTTAGATGGCGGAGAAAAACTGTTTTCTTACCTTAGTAGCATGTGTTATCTAAAGGAATTACTTTACTTTGTTAACTGTGAAGCAAATGGAATAAATACCATACATGTTATTATGTTGAACTACGTAGACTCCTGTGAAAGTCTATTCTTTATATTAGCATACACATGAGTCAAGGAGCTGTCGCCAGCATGTAACTACCAAGGCCGAATTCACCGTCAGCTCTTATAAGTGGAATTTACTATTAGATGGAAGACTGATGCCCTCTACAGTATAAGACATGTGCTATAGGCCATCTTGACAGGAAAAATCACAACATTAATAAATATACCTTAAATATACATTAACTTCTTGAATTAATTAAATTATTATGATCATCTATAGAATGATATAGAATCTTTGAATTCTTATTGAAAATAATTCTTATTCATAATTCTTTTTTTTTTTTTAAATCACACAGACCCCCAGCAATAGGTCCAACTGACATGTCATTGAGCACAATGCTGCTCACCTCCTTGAGTTGGAAGTAGGCCTGGTTCAAGCGTATAGGGATGGGCAGATAGGGCTGCTATGCCTGAAACTGCATCTTTTGGGCATAACACAAGGCAGGGGCAGGGACACTCATAATTAACACTCACAAATTATTGTTTAGATATTAAGCAACTAATGTAAGGGGTGCAAAAATAGCTTATTTCACTGAGGACTAAGCGAAAAGGTAAATTTACACCACTCACTGACTACACCCACCTTCCTTTTTGAAAAATTGTGTAACATACTGTGGCCCTTGCTTTTCAAGTTCAAGTTCAAAAGGTTTATTTGTCATTTGCAATAACAAGTTATGGCAATTAAATGCTTTTTTACTCCTGACAGTGCAGTTCAAAGTAAAAAAAAGTAACAGTAATTATAATATAAAAATAAGAAAATCAAGAATAATAACTATAAAACTGAACCGTAGTTCAATGTAAAAGTGACAGATGTGCATGAAATGAGCATGATATAAAGTGACAGGTGTGCATGGGACTATGGATGGAAGGGGATCCTGAATTGAGCAGCCTTACGGCCTGAAGAAAGAAACTGTCCCATAGCCTGTTCGTTTTGGACAGAATACTCCTGTACCTTCTGCCTTTGTTTGCTCCGCCTCCTACACCTCTCTGTGTAGACATCCAGAAGGGATAGTAGGTCAGACCTTGTGATGCGCTTTGCTGTTTTAATCACCCTCTGAAGTCCCGTACTGTCGAGGGTAGTGCAGCTGCCATACCAGGCGGTGACACAGCCGGACAGAATACTCTCGGTAGTGCATCTGTAGAAGTTGGTGAGTATCCTGGAGTCCATGTCAAATATCCTTAATCGGCGTAGGAAGAAGAGCCATCTCCTGGGCTCTCACTAAGATGTTAGAGTGATGAGACCAGGTCAAGTCATCGCTGATGATGACACCAAGGAACCGGATGTTGTGAACTCTCGCTACTGCAGACCCATTAATGCGTATGGGGGCGTGGTCTCCCCGCCACTGCTGTTTTCCTGACACCATGAAGTCAGTGACCTTACCTTGTCTCTATATGCTGTCTCATCGTTGTCAGAGATCAGGCCTATGAGGGTGGTGTCGGCAGCAAACTTAACGATGGTGTTGGAGACGTGGGTTGCCAGGCAGTCATGGGTGAAGAGAGAGTACAGGAGTGGGCACAGCACACAGCCCTGGATGGAGCCAGTACTGAGAGGTCAGTGAGGAGGTGTTTCCCATCCGCACCACCTGGGGTCTGCCCATCAGGAAGTTCAGGATCCATCTGAACATAGTGTGAGTGCTACAGGGTGGTAGACATTCATGCAGACGACTTTTAGCTTTTTTGGCACATGAACAATGATGGAATTTTTGTAACAGGTGGGGACCACTGACTGATGTAGCGATGGGTTAAAGATATCAATAAAAACATCAGCCAGTTGTTCTGAACAGACCTTGAGAGCACGGCCTGAAATGTTGTCTGGTCCAGGAGCCTTGTGGGTGTTAATCCTTTTGAGGGCTTTGCAAACGTATGCCCTGGTCATTTGTAAAGAGCAGCCGTCCTGGTCCATTTGAATGTCCATGCCAGGGATGATGTTCTCCAAGCAAGCATAGAAAGAGTTCAGTTCCTCTGGGAGAGAAGCCAGCATGTCCCCCACACTGCCTGAATAGCCTTTATAGTCAATCCTGGTTCTCAGACAACTCCACATGTTCCTGGTATTGGAGCCCTGGTAGAGAAATTCTACTTTTACTCTGTATTGGCTTTTTGCTGAGGTCATACCGGGATTTCTTATAATTTTCCTTGCTGCCGGAGTTGAAAGCTGCAGTCCTTGCCTTAAGCATGGCAGGAATGCCACTGTTGCCCCAAGGTTTTTGTTTAGGAAATTATTTTGTAATTGTACGTGGTACAACGTCGTCGATACATTTGCAAATAAAACCAGTCACAGACTCTGTGTATTCGTTTATACTGCCTCCAGATGCCTCTCGGAACATCTCCCAGTCGGTAGTAAGGAAACAGTCCCGTAAATCGGCGTTCGATTCGTCGAACGCCATCTTTGACTAGATCTCGTCACTGGCTTGTCTTGTTTTAGCCTCTGCCTGTAAGCAAGGAGCAACAGTATCAACTTATGGTATGATTTGCTAAAAGCAGAATGGGGGAGGGCCTTATATCCATAATGGAATGGAAAGTAGACATTGTCAAGAGTGTTGACAATGTCTACATCTACATTCTCTCATGTGTCGGAAAGGATTTTCCTCAGATTGGCGCCATTAAAATCGCCCGCACCAATAAATGCAGCTTCCGGGTGTAAATGTTCAAGCATATCGACAACTTGAAACAGTTTGTTGAGCGCAGCCCCAGCATTGGCTGTTATAATTACTGATGTAAACTCCCGGGGTAGATAGTAAGGGCGACATTTAATCGTTGGACGCCAAAGATTGTTTACCATGAAGCAGACACCACCCCCTCTGCTTTTACCTGCCGTATATGGACAGCCCTTTCGGAACAATGGCCGCATCGGGGATTGAGGGATCCAGCCATGTTTCAGTGAATACCAGCACGTTACAGTTCTCAATGTCCCGCTGGAAAGCTAACCTGCTCCTAAATTCGTCCAGCTTACTGTCTAGTGACTGGATGTTCGCTAGTAGAATACTAGGGAGAGGAGCACGGTTTCCCCGCAGCCGCAGTCGGACCAAAACTCCACCCCGCTTCCCACGCTTTCTCCGTCAGTGTTGTTTTCCAGGTGCTTGCTAAGGTAAGCAAAACAAAGGGTGTCCCAAGTTGTTTGTTGAACTGGATGTTCTGTATGAAAAAGACAATTACAGTGCAGTTCTGATGTCCAATAATGATTGTTTGTTATATGTTAATAACGTGGGTGCAAATGCAGCAAAATTAAACATTAGTAAAAAATAATTAAAAAATGTATCTGCAAAGTTGGTTGAGAGCACAAAAACAGCAGCCATCCTCAACGGCGCCATCTCACTTCTATCTTTGCTTTTTTTTCATTTTAAGAAACAAGATGTTTCTACCAAATGTTCTAATCATTTTTAGGGCCCCTGATAGTTACAAAATCGTCCTACCTTCTGCTCTGTATGGTGCCCCTGGCTCTAGATACGCAACTAGTCTACAGAAGGTCAGTTTTATTGCTTCTTTAATCTGCACAACAGATTTCTGAAAAAATGAAGAGACCACTGCACCATTTTCTTTCTTTTCCAAACATTTTGAAAACTCCAGCACTGAATATTCTTTCAGTTAACATTTTTGTGGACCATTCTGTTACTCAGAACCTAAAACTTACAACCTTAAAAATTCCCTTTTTTTAACGCTCATATGAAAGCTCGTACACATGGCACTACCTAGACCAAGTCCGTTATAATGGGCAAATCAAAAATATTTTCTGACCCTCATCACACTAGTTAATAATGATTGATTGCAAATAAAACTAATAATAAATTACTAGGTCTCATGCATTGGTTGTTTTGCTATACTAGTGACATCATTTTAAAGTAAATGTTTTAAAGTTTAATCTAGCAATGTCCTTAACCCTAATGTCTAATGCCAAAAAATTCTGCACATTTGTGTATAGCACCATACTTGTATATAGGCCAAACCACACTGATCTTCAGGGCTAATACAAGCTGACTTCAAAGGAGAGATGGAACACACCACACTCAAAAGAAGAGTTTGGTTTTATTTTCCAATTTTGTGCTCAGAAATTGATAAAATCACAGCTTGGTAAGTGCAATTTTCCTTCTGTTTCTCTCCATTTTGAAGGTTGACAAAAGGAGCTACAAAGATTATTTTTTTTAACTTGTTTCTCATTTTTCTTTCTTCCATTCTCATTCTGTCCCCTACTCCCTCTCTTTCTTTCTTTTTACAGAAACATTGTTTCCTCTGTTACGGACTATCAAATGGACCAATTCCTTTCCAAACTTTTATCATGTGCAAGGCAGAACATGAATCATTCTGTATATCTTCCTCATTCAAAAGGCCACCTTGGTAACCAGTTCTTATCTCTTTAAGCTCCATTTGGATTCAAATCAGTCAAACTGACATTGTGCTATTCAGATCGTTGCTTTTCGTTACTTCACTGTGACACAGTTACCAACTCAGCTTGAATCTGAATGTGTCCACATCCTAAGAAATACCTAGACTTTGTTCTTAATCACAAACACTGTTTTGACAGAGGCCATATTCTGAACTTTGGAGTGGATTATAGTAGACCATTGATACCTCTATTTTTTTATGTTCTTTAGTCAACTAATAAGCCTGAATTATGTATCAGATAAAAATAAGAATCCAAAGTACAATTATTTGTAAATGTGTTAATATTTATGCTAATATATATATATATATATATATATATGTATGTATGTGTATATATGTATGTATGTATATGTGTGTGTAGATAATGTTTAAGTCCAAAAAAGATTTAGGATCATGATGCTGATATGCAACAGGGCTGCATGCAACTAGGTTGGTTTATTTAAAATAATTAGTCAATTCTATACATTCTGGCATATACATCTATTTAGAGCCGTGTATCACTCACAATGACGTACAACAATTTGAAAGAATCCAATCTATTCTAAAAATCAAAGGAGAGATTACTATAAATCATACAATTCTATTTCCAAGAAAGCTGGGTAACACTGCGTAAAATGAAAATAAAAACAGAATGCAATGATGTGCAATTCATTTATGCCCGTATATCATTGAAAATAGCACAAAAACAACTTACAGTTGTGCTCATGAGTTTGCATACCCTGGCTGACATGGAGACATTTTTTTGTTTTATGATTGTGCCATTCTGTTATGACCTACAGTTGAATATGAATCCCTTAATAAATAAAAGACATGTCTTTTGCCTGCTCACTCTTATTTTCTTTAGAAATGGTACATACATTTCCAATATTCCAAACTTTTGAGCACAACTGTATCTAATGTTAAAACTTAGACATTTTATTGTTTCTGGTTTATTTTTTAACATGAAATACAGTGGGGAGAAGTATTTGATACACTGCTGATTTTGCAGGTTTTCCTACTTACAAAGCATGTAGAGGTCTGTTATTTTTACCACAGGTACACTTCAAATGTGAGAGACGGAATCTAAAACAAAAATCCAGAACATCACATTGAATCATTTAAATATATATTTTTAATCTCCTCCAAGCTCTTGAGACAGTACTAGGAGACACAGCAAACCTTCTTGTGGCAGCACGTATGGATGTGCAATCCTGAAGGAGCAGGACTACATGTGCAACCTGAATGGGCTTCAGGTACCACCTAATCCTATCAGTAATGATGCAATGACACTAACAAATGACACAAGGAAAACGCAAAACGAGGAGAATCTGTCAGGAAGGATAAGAGAGCAATTGTCTGTGGCCACCACCTGCAAAACCATTAAATATTTGGGAGTTATTCTGCTGTTGCCTCTCCAGTGTTCCTTTTGTTCCTGCCATTTTTAGATTCAACTTTATTGTCATTGAACAGTACAAGTACAGTACCAAAAAATGCAGTTTGTGTCTAACCAGAAGTGCAAATAGTATTAAATATGTGTATGTACAGGTGGAATATATAGTTGTGCAAGTAATGCAAATGCATTACATACGGCAATTCTAAATGTGCAGTGGAAAATGTACAGAATTTACAGAAAATGTACAGGTATTATGTATAATGTAAGTGTAAGTGACATTAATTTAAGTGACATTAATAGTTCTGCGGCTAAAAGTTGCAATTCTCAAAGGCATTCTGAAATTGCTATTGAGGCAACTGAAATGCAGGGCTTGCAGCATTGAGGTTTCCAAGGTAGACATGTGTATGTAACATTTGAAAATACAAGTAGTGGCAGTTCTACTGTAAATGTGCAATGTGGGCAAGTTTAGGGTGCAAGATTAAGATTAGGGTGCAAATTTGCATATGCAAATAAAATACAGGAGTCAAAACATTTGCACCAAAACATGTGAAATTGATTCACCATCGCTTATGATTCCTGACTGGACAGATCGATATCCCTGGAGTTTAATTGACCTGGTATTATACTGTGATGATTACATGTTCCCTTAATTTTTTGAGCAGTATAGATCTACAGGAATAACTGTTAGTTTTGTGGCACATACAGATTTTTCCTGTCACTACCCCAACGGGCATGATCGCTTCTTGAGTAAAATGCTGCATTATCACCATCAAATATCCATCTAAATCACTCCCCATCCTGACAAAAAATAACAACATAACCATAGAAAACACATTAGCTAGAGAAAAATAAATATGAGTGGGAAAATGCCTTAGGGGAATGGTTGAGAAATGCCCACCTTAGGTTCCTAACCTACTGCCGTAAAGCTGTGAAGTAGAACCTGTGTCCATGATGAATGGTTGGCAACTTGACGCTAGCCAAACTCAATAATATGTGGCATCCCCAGTTTTGAGGAAGGAGAGTAAAAATGCTCCTCAGATTGGTCCCATCTGTATCGTTAATGCTAGATGACAGCTTAGAGCAAATAGCCTCTGTTCTTACCAGACAATGTATTACATTAAAATGTGTCATTCATTGTCTTAAAATGTGCTACCTACACCAGTCTGAAAAGCCTCTATTCCGAAGATGTAGTTTATCCATTCAGTGGGCTTAGAGGAGAAAGAGGGCATTTTATACAGTAAATGTCTTTTCCGTGATCATTAGGAAATATGTATCTCTCACGATAAACATCCAGAGGCTTCTGTGAATGTGCAAATCTCGTTTTGAGCATGTGTTGATAAGATGAGATTCAACTTTATTGTAAAAGAACAGTGCAAGTACAGTACAATGAAATGCAGTTAGCATCTAACCAGAAGTGCAAATAGAAGGCAGAAAATGTACAAGTATTTACAAGTATTGGGAATATGTATATTACAAGTGGAATGTGCAGATGTGGAATGAAAGCAAATGCAGTGAAAATGGCAATACTAAATGTGCAGTTAGGAAGGCAGAACATTTACAAGTATTAGGTGTATTGTATGTTACAAGTGGGACAATATTTGTTCGGGTACAAATAGCAAATTCTTAAATGACATGTTAGATGTGCAAACGAGGCAGATAAAGGAGTTATGTAGCAGGGTAGCAGGAGCAAACGAGATAGCAGCAGAAAGGTCTCGAGAGGTAGAGAGGTAACAACAGTAAAAAAAATGCTAGCACAATGGCAATTCTAAATGTGCAAAGAGGCAGATTGAATGTACAAACTGCATGTGCCACTTAAATGCAGGGAAAGCAGAGGTGAGGTTCCTGAGGTAGACACAACAACTGAAACACTTCCATTATCAAGCTTGCATTGCAGTGTCAGAGTAGTACAAAGGAGTACTACTCAGTGCAAGCCCCAAGGTTTTATGCTGCTATGTTATTGTGCCAGGGGAGTACGGTCAGTTCTCATTCTCCACTGTAGCCCACAGACATTATTTTCATAATTACAAACTGTCCTCTAAACTAAAATATTCACCTAGCATGGCCAGAAGAGGACTGGTTACCCCCCTCTAAGCCTGGTTCCTCTCTAGGTTTCTTCCTAAATTTCGGCTTTCTTGGGGAGGTTTTCCTAGCCACTGAAATTCAACACTGTTGTTGTTTGCTCTTTGGGGTTTCAGGTTGTGTATTTTGTAAAAGCACTTTGTGACAAATGCTTGTGTAAAAAAGGGCTTTATAAATACATTTGATTGAGTGATTGAGTAGTGCAACAAGGATCTGAGAGGTGGGGGTGTGTGGTAAGTGATGGGTCACAAAGTTCTCTGGGTCACAGAGTTCAGCAGGGTTACAGTGGATCGGAAGAAACTGTTCCTGAGCCTTCTGGGATGGGACCAAAGAGACCTGTACTGTCTGTCTGATGGTAGGAGGGCAAACAGTTTGTGGCATGGGTGTGAAGGGTCCCTGATGATCCCGCATGCCCTGTGCAGACACCGCTTATGCTGTAGGTCTGCGATGGCAGGAAGATGGGCACCAGTGATGTGCTGGGTGGTTTTCACCACCCGTTGCAGGTCCTCCTGGTCAGCCACTAAACCACACTCTGGCGCAGTTTTACAAGCATCCTGGAAGACAGACGGGCCTTCTATAGCCTCTTCAAAACATGCAGGGGCTGCGGCACCTTTTTGACCATGGCTGAGGTGTTGAGGGTCCCGGAGAGGCCCTCGGAGATGTGGACACCCAGGAATTTGAAGCTGGACACATGCTCCACCTCAGTACCAGTATGATGATGACTGAGGTTTTTTGCAGCACGTCATCACTTTCACGGAAGATACATATTTGCATCTGAACCCCCCTTTATTTTCCTTTCTTTACTCAGGATTTGATCATAATGATGTAGGGCGCTTAATCCAAGCATCAATTGGAAACTGATGCCACCATAGGGATGCCAGGACAGAGGAGCGCTTTGAAGAATGTGTAAAAGTCAAACCCATATCTTATACCCCTAGGCCACCCACTTCATTTACAGCAGAAGTAAAAACCCATCTGTGTGCTACAGCATTGAGGCTGTTAGTACCAGAAACATCGCTCATTAGGTGGTTATTACTACTGCATTTCATTGTTCTGTACTTGTACTGCTCAATGATGATAAAGTTTATTCTAATCTTATTCCCCAAAATGTATGCTGGCATTTTTATCTAGGTTAGCTATAATGGGCCCCAACCCCCAACAAATTGTACACAGATTGCATTTTGCAAGTTTGCACTTCTTGCTAATAATACAGTTGCCATTTCATGAGCTTTCTTGGTCGGGGAATCATGGAAATGGTAAACTACATTGACAGGAGGTTTGGTGTCATATGTGAAAGTCTTTATATTAGAGAAAATTTTATCTTCATCATTTTATCTTCAAAGCATTGTGCCTCTTGTTTTACTGAAGGGTTGATTTTCACGGGTGCCAGTACAACAAAACAAAATAAAGTATGAAAAATCTATTACTGTAAGTCAATCTGGATAAGAATGTCTGAGCATGTTTACAAATATAATCAACCATCCAGTGTATTTTTACTCAAACAGTAAAAACACCTAAATGTCAGATGAAAAATCTCATGGCACAACAAGAACTAGTGGGAGATAAGCACAAACAATGTTAAAGTGCAAAGAACAAATCTAAACTTTTTTGTATTTTTATATGTTGTAATTTTGGAATGTTCTGGTCTGTTTACATGTGGTTTGTAGTTTATTTGTTTTGCATTTTCTGTGTATTTCAGAAAACTGAAGCTGCTGCTTTTGACAGAAGCCAATAAGACTCCCAAGTAGAATGAAAAGTGGGCCTAATGTTTTATGTATGTCTGATATAGAGGCTTGAAACAAAAGATGGAATACAGCACCAAACATTTTATCCTATTTATATGCTGTTCAAAGATCTACAGTATGTTTAAATGACAAAGGTACATAGTGGGATCTCTGGGACATTTTGAGTTACATCCCATTCTATACAGATATTTTGGTATACTATGTAACCAAAACCATACATGTCCACCTTTCTAATAGAACCCACGACCATGGCATTGTAAGCACCATACGCTACAAACTGTTTAACAAGGCTTACAAGTTGATATGTTTATCAGAGATCATATGGTGGACCTCTGATATGACAGTAGAGTATGTTGCATTGTTGTTCAATGTTATATAGAAAATGTAAACGAATCATTTTTTTAATTTTTTTTATTGTACATATCTAAATCAATTTAATACTTGCTATTGGTATCAAAATAATAAAGTTACAGGCCAAATGATAAAGCTTCATGTTCATACCAATTTCTGCCTTGTAGCACATACAAATAAACAAAGAATTAATCTTAAATTAAGCCGGGGCAAGGTCAAAAACACAAAAATATGACATTCATGCTCAAATAGAACATTGTGTTCAGTATTGTAAAAATCTCCCCCAGCAAATGTTACAGTTCTTTAAATAAGTTTCATGAGGAAATCAGTTGGTTATTGAAACAGTAAGACAGAAGAAATGAAACAACCTCCATATGTAGAAGTTTTTCAGATTTGTTTGAGCTATGTGTGCATTTATAAACATTGCATTCATAAAAAGGTGCAATACATCAAACAAAACATGAACTGTTTTCCAAAAACCATTTGGAATTAACTTATTAGTATACCCTCTTAAGCCTCAGCTATATATATATCTGATGGGAGAAGTTAAAACTCCAAAATAAACTGTAAAGATGAATGCTTTGTTATGAAACGATATTGATAGTTCTACAACGCCATCTTGTCTCTTTCAAAAATGTTCTTATCCCAAAGTGTTGATTATGTAAAATGACATGTTTAAGCACTAATAAATTCATAAACAAAATTAATCAAAACATTATAACGAATTACCAGGCTATCCTTGTAACTTCTTTGAATGTTCATGAACCTCCCTACACGAGCAGGTGAATGTAGGATATGTCTATTTTTTGGTGACAGATTAAAAAGACACCAATCTATGCAATATTTCTTAAACATACAGATGCTATTTTATGAAAAAATACATTTGTACAAGTTAGCTAGGGGGGGATTTTGATGTTTTCTAATTTCCGTTAAGATGCCTTCAGCTCAGTGTTTTCTAAAACACCTTTTCAAACAAATGGACCAAAAATGTGATCCTTAATATTAATGGTATTAATATTCAAGTATTTGGGATTTTACCTTGATTAAACTTTTTTTCAAGATAGAATATACCTTTTTTTTGTACTTTCTGGGTTATGGTGGTATTCCGTTCATGAACTACCCTGTAAGGCCAGTTACCCTGTAAGTCAAACATTTTTGCCGGACCACGTAAGTGGAGCCAGCCACAAAGAGCAAATGTCTCTTACTGAGGGAGTGAGAGAATGATTGAGTTAGTGCCTCCCTGACTTATCTTTTTAAATAGCGTAGTGGTTAGAGAAGCATACCTGCAAGCAATAGGTCTCATGATCGAATCTCCTCCCAGTCAAAGTATGTATTTGAATTTGTTCTGGATACACAGAAACTTTGCTGGCTATAACCTTCACTATCTACATAGTAAGCCTAAAAAAAATCTTTTTACATTTATATTGTGACTGTTTCTGGTAGATTATCTAAGTATGCATCCGTGCGTGCATTTTGGGTCAGGATAGGCAAAAACCTAGCTGGCTACAACATTCAGTAGCTACGTTATAGTAAGCCTAAACAAAAAGGTTTACAGTTATATTGCAACTGTTTCTGGTGGATTTTTGAGGTACGCATCTGTGCATGCATTGGGGGTAATAAAACCCCTTGGGCAGTTAGAGTTGCGGTTTCCACAATTCTCTTGTCTTTTCACTTGACGAGAAAGTCAGTTATCATCACCTATAGTTAATGTTTCAATGTCATTCACAAATGAAAGAAAAAAGTATGTTATTATGCCATGAAATGAAATAGCTTTGGCAAACGCTAGCAATTGCTCAATTCTTGACTATTCCAGAAAATTAGTAGATACTGATAAAGCCCGGGCTAATACGCTGTTAAAACAGCCAGTGGCAAACACCATACAGTTCATAAACGCTATTTGTGGGGGAAGAGATGTAGACACACTTCCCGAAAGAACATCAAATACTGACTGGTAAACACAGAAAGTAACGGTTTATTTCAAATATATTGTGAAAATTATAATCTTATATGGAGGAATAAATCACTGTCATGTTCTTTGAGGTAAACAACACCACTTAGTTTTCCTATTGCAATGCTGCTTTGTGATAGCGGTACATACCATTTCCATTCATGAATTTGTACGATGCTAATAAAGCTAATTATTAATTGAGACAGAGCTGAATAATGGATTGTTTAAAAAAAATACTCTATGTGCCTGATGTACCAACTGGGAGGATGTTCATATTTTTCTGTCATGAACTATCCCTTTAACTCTAATGTTTCTCTTTGGGATAAACATTAGGATTATTCTGATCAGATGTATGGTCACATCAACATGTCCAAAGCTTTGTTTTTACACTTGCCTTTTTCAGAGTGGACTGCAGATGTGAAATTCAACTCAATGGCACCAGGGGTTTTGTCCATGCCATGCAATTTGCAAGTCTGCTTCCAATATAGTGCACATAAATTATAGAACGTAAGGTAGGTAATGTTGGAAATTAAACAATCTTACATCACTGTCCCAGGGTTGAATCCAGTCTTAGTTTATGTTTCATGGCTCAGCCGGTAGTGTTGCAAGTGAAGTTGTATTCCAAATGAAGTTTTGAAAAACTTTTGAATTCAAATGATACTGTTTATTATTGTTTTATTTTGTGTATTTTATGGCATTATTGCCTTTAGAATCTAAAACAGTAGCATGTATTCCACAAAGTCGTGTTGGATAAAAGGGAAAATATATTTAAATAAACTTTAAACATGTGATATTTTCTTCTGATCAGCAGATGTCACCACTATGCAATGTTTCAGAAAGCCTTGATTTCCCATAATTACCAAGGACAAAAACCTGTAACACAGATATGTCTTTGAGCCAAGGCTCCATGTCAGAACTCCAAGTCTGAGGTGTGTTGGCTTGGGGTCAAACGGGTCAATGAGGTGACATGGAGAGGTCGTGCCAAGTCCCAGAAGACTATTTTGTGAATGTGAAGTATTATGTTTACTGGAGTCCAGGGAGTAAGCAGTCATGTCACCAAGCTAGTGGGGTTCTGGGTAGAGATAAAGCTAAGGCCCTGTTCTCTCTGAGGTCTTGGGAATAGCTAACACAACACTGTGGTGAGTGAAGCCTTTGGCTTATTTCTATCTAGGGGAGCAGCCTGCCAGTCCACTAAGTCCAGGTGAGCAAAGTCTCCACATCTGGATGCATTCCTAAATAAGGAGATATGGTGCCAAGGCCCATGTCTGTGTGCTGAGCTAAATTAGTGGGACACAAGCCAAACAATATAATTATCCCAACAGCTGGCCTAATGTGCCAGCAGTTCTTAAGTATCAGCTGTCCCGGTACTGGTGAAACCTCTTCTGTGTAATGAGTACAACAGATACAGCAAATCCTGCCCAATGAAAATAATTAGAATCGATTAATGCCACACCTTACCAGTAACACACATAAATATGCCAACCTTGGTTAGCTCTCTCAGTTACGCAATGAAATAAGCCAACTATTCTTTCAATGGTTGTAGGGTTGTGAATTGTGTGACAATACAAAACAATGCTATTCAATGGACAATCGCCCATTACTCAATTATAATTTTGGTTTGTTTCAATTTCCTTCAGAACTGAGTTGAAAATCCCAACAATAGGGCAGAACTTAATAAAGCCATATAGGCTCGACAACTTATGTATATTCAAACATTTAAATAAAAAACACTAAACCCTCTTTTGGCCCGTAGGAGCCATTTTATGTATTGTACAGTGGGGCAAAAAACTATTTAGTCAGCCACAAATTGTGCAAGTTCTCCCACTTAAAAAGATGAAAGAGGCCTGTAATTTTCATCATAGGTACACTTTAATTATGAGAGACAAAATTAGAAACAAAATCCAGATTTTTTTATGAATTTATTGGTAAATTCCTCGGGAAAATAAGTATTCGTATACTGTAGCTTAGTTCTTTTGTGATGTCACTCTTCCAGGGCACTAGGTAGCAGTCACGTATATATGTCATGAGGTGGGTTTGTGTGATAAATGGCCAGGTGTAGGAAGTTGTGCTGGTTCTTGGTTGTGGGAGCTTATGGTTTCTTATGGCTATCACCATGATAGTTAACAGCTACCCCTACAGCATTATCACTCAGCAATACGGTAACAACATCAAAGTAAAATGTTGAAACTTTATGATTTTATGTTAAGCATCACTATAACCAATTAACAAAGTGACTAATGGACAAAATCCGTCTCCTTTTGGGTTACCAGGCAATATACACCGATGAGCTAAAACATTGCCGAACCATGAAAGCTTGGACTACAAAACCCCTGAAGTTTGTTGTGGCATCTGGCACCAAGACATTAGCATTCCTTTAAGTCCTGCAAGTTGCAAGGGAGAGCCGCCGTGGATCAGAATTTTTGGTCCAGCACGTCCCACAGATTCTCAATCGGTTTGAGATCTGGGGAATTTGGAGGCCAGGGAAACACCTTGAGTTCTTTGACATGTTCTTAAACCGTCCCCGAACAATGTGTGCAGTTTGGCATGGCATATTATCCTGCTGAAAGAGGCCAATGCCATCAGGGAATAACATTGCCCTGAAGGAGTGTACTTAGTCTGCAACGATGTTGGTGGTGCATGAGATAAGTGGCATGTGTTAAATTGACATCCACATGAATGCCCTAGAATATTTCCTAGAGCATCACACTCTCTGCAAATCCCCAGGTAAACAGCACACACGTACACTCCCATCCACGTGATGTAAAAAGAAAACCAGACACTTCGGACCAGGCAGCCTTTTTCCACTGCTCCAAGGTCCAGTTCCAAAGCTTGTGTGCCCAATGTAGACACTTTTGATGATGGGTCAACATGGGCAGTCTGACCGGTCTCTGGCTATGCAGCTCTATACACAACAGGGTGAGATACATTGTGTGTTGTGACACATTCCTTCTGTAACCATTAATAAAATTATCTGTGACTTGAGCTACAGGACACCTGTTGGTTCCGGCCAGATCAGATTGCCTTGAACGCACAACACCATGTTACCAGTTTGTCCTTCTTCGGATCACTGTTGGTAGGTACACACCACTGCTGACCGGGAGCACCCCACCATCCTTGCCAGGTCAGATATGCTCTGAACCAGTCATCTGGCCATAACAATTTGGCCCTTATATCCAAGTCGCTCATGTCCTTACTCTTGCCCATTTTGCCTGTATTCAACACGTTGACTACAAAAACTGATTGTTTGTTTACCTGCAAATTGCTCCAGACCTTGACTTGTGCCATTGTTAGGAGATGATCAACATTATTTGTTTGAGAGTGGTCAACATTTTTTTGCTACTCAGGGTAATTTCCAGCCTGCATGGAGTGAGAGAGGGATTCATGTTGTCTCTGATGTTGTGGACAGCTATAGCTTATGTACATTCCAATACTTTTTTCTATTTGTAGCTTTTAACTGCACTACATGTATATGGAGTACCATGGGGTTCAGAGCTAGTATACAATCCAAACCGAAATAATGACTGCAAGGGTAAGGACCTAGTTTAAAAAATATAATAATTTTTTTCTGAAGCCCACATGTCAACAATTACCTCTCAACTTAAAATGGAATAAATATATACCAGCAGTGGATATTAATTGGAATACTGTCTGGGCCAATGTTACATTATCCTCATGAAATTGTAACAGTGAAATTAATCACTATAATTTTGCTCGCATGACTACAGAAGGAGTCTTCCAGATGAACATAAACATAAACTCTGTCTGTATGCTCTACCCCCCGGGTAATCCTGGACCATTTATTCATATGACAGGGATAGCCCAGAGGTTTTTTCTGTTTGGCAATCTGTTACATCATCACTGTCAAGCAATTTGTCAAAATATATTTATTGTGTCCCCCACTGTAGTTCTGCTCAATGCAGACTCCTCACTGAATTTAATACTGGCAAAATGATCTGGCTTTCCAGGCTAACAGCAGACAAGAGAAAGTTGCCAAGCCATTCATAATCAGCCTTCTCACCAATGGATTTCTTCCTTCAACGTTATAGCTACAACAACCCATAGTCTACATGGTGCAAAACCAGACAATATCAACATGAGGAATACAGCCCCTTAACAGATTGAAATAAAACAGTTGGGCTTGCTTGGCGACTGTAGGACCCTGCGGACAATCTCAACCTTACATGTGAATATGGGCAGACAACAATATTAACCTGTTTCCGGCTTGTTTCTCTGCCCTGAAAACCGGGCTGGGTTGTGTATTCCAGGAGCTGAGTATGTGAAGGGAGTTGAGAAAATGGGTTCGGTTAAAAACGTTATAGCAAGAAGTCGTGAACATTGGAGCCAGACGTCCCCAGTCGAGTATGAGACTGTTGAGCTGTTACTTAACCCTCTGGGACTCACTGCCGTTTGCTGTATTTGATTAGCCGTGAATCGCTAACATGGGGTTACACACTTGCCATGGTAGACACTTGTAAACGAGTGCATGCGTGCGCATTTTGATTCAAGTGGGTGGGAAGGGAAAAGGGTGGCAGGGTTAAATCTGTTGGTTTGTGTTGATTTGTCTTGTTAACTAAACTATTACAATAAAAAAATCATAAAGAACAGCTTTTTAGATCAATGTAAAACAAAAAAGGGATAGCTTAGCCAGTGGCATATGTTTGTATTGTTTACTGGGGAGAGTCAGGGTAACTGGATCCCAGGATATTCACTGATTTCCAGGGATTTGACATTGACCTGTCTGTAATATTGGGGGGTCATGACCCTCCTCCGCCCCCACTAATTCTACACCCCTGAGCTTAGCCTTACTCACCAGAGTTGAGCTAAGTTGCGGGTTGTCAGGGCATCAATGAAGCCGTTAGGCAGAGTGCAAAGGGGGTAACCGAGCACAGCTGCTTCTCTGTTCAGATTAATTCATCAGCCTTTAGACTTTTCTCCGAGTTGACAACCGGCCCATTCTACAAAACCAGATCACCAAAAATAGAAAGTTAACAACTACATAGTGTTTGTCATGTCATTTAGCCCTATCATCAATTTATCATCCCTTCTGGTTAATAGTAGATTAAACCTAAGACCAGAACTTCCTGTCAGGTGAAGTGAGCCAACATAGCACGGCGATCTTTTACAGCTATATTTTTGGCCATTTGTTTGTTACATATTTGTTAGAGAAAGACCTTAGATTTGCTGAATGAGCAGAAGATCAGATTTGAACCCGTACTATAGCAGTACATGTGCATTGAAAGCAGCAGCTTGAACACAGGACCACCCAAGGCCAGAGAAAGGTTATCTCATGTGAATATATACTGGTTTATATAATCCTACATACATTTTGCAGTTCTCTATTTAGGGCAAAAAAGCAAAAATAGAATTGTTAACTTCACCCATTATGTTTTTCCCAACATTCCCCTTTAATTAATGTGACATTCTGTACACAGAATGCAGACAGGCAAAGCTATAATGTCCACCATCTCTGTATTCATCTGGGTTGTGTGGATGTGTTATGTCTTATTGGATCTTTGTTTGTTGACATGTGTCATTTGTGTCATTCATGCCTGCATGGATGTGCAATTGCGTGGGTGTGTGTACATGTATAGGTACATATATGGGTATGGCGATCAAAATATATTGTCAGCATTTCAAGTAGTTCAGTTCAATTGGCAAACACAATTTCTATTTGAAACAATTTAAATCAGTGCATTTTCACATTTGTGGTTTTAGACCGAATTTGAAATGCAATTTTTTTTTTTTTCAGTTACCTCAAATTACTTCAGGAGTATAATTTAGATTTTTTTAAATACTTTTTTATAATATGTTATTTATTGTTGTAATTATTCAACTATATTATTTTATATATGACATTTTTAAGATTTTCACCTGCATTTAAATCAAGTCCTGTTTTAATAAAATATATCTGTTTCATTAGAGCATCAAACAGAAGACAAAAACTGTCTGAATCTGAGAGAAAAATATGATTTATTCTTTGCTTCCTCTTGTAATTTATCAGAGCTTTCAGTTGTTTGCACTAATGAACACAATGTGAGCAGTGATTGTTCTCTTACCAAAGAGGGATCCCAAAAGTCTTCTGGGTTTTCTCTTCCAGGTCATGTGACCTAGTGCTGTCGCCTTTTCAGAGGACTGGGGAGACTCCGGTTCTGTTCCACCTAGAATAAATGAGATGGCAAAGAGTTCCTATTGTAATTGTGGAATTCCTGTACATGGGACACCAATTCTCAGGAGAGTAAAATGTCAAAATTCAAATGTGAATTTGTATCTGCTATGCTGATTTATACATTCTAGACTGTGTAATACTATATATTCTTTGCACTATTTATTTTTTGCGTTCACTAGTAGTAGGTTAACGAGTGATTACCTGAGCAAAGTTTTTGGTGACAACTTCAAATGTTTAACTGTGTCCGATAACACTTCCCTCTTCAGGTTTATTGTAGAGCTGTTTAAAGTGGAATGAGAAAGCTATATTATTTGAAGTCACACTCATACATTAAACAAAGACAAATTAATTAATAACATATACACTTATAAATAACATATGCTGTACTGCTTTTCTGCCTAATGTCTCATTCAACCAGCACATCTCAATTGTAATATCTTTGTATGACATTTCAAATCACAGTAATGGAAGTTAATAATTGTACTACACAGACTCCTTACATTAACTACATTTGTTTTAGTGGTTCACCTTTTTTTTAAAAACAGTCTTGTATAGAGAGGGCAATCCTGTGAAACAGAAAAAATAATGAATTACATCCTTACAAAACTGACTTGAGAAAGGAGAAAGATGTTAGATTTAGTGTGAGGATAGCTCCCTCTGTTGGCTTTCTATGCACTCAGCAGCATGGGGAGGGGTTGGTGGCTGTGACTAAGTAAATGGAAACACATGCACACGCAGCTACCCACACATTAAATAGTTAATCTGTTCCCAAAAATTAGGTTTACAATTTAGAGAACTGTTTTCGAGATATCTGTATGCAAGTACACATATGGGGTACAGAGAACACATAGGGGTACAGAGAACACCACAGCACAAGGCTTCCCTGACCAGCGACATGGAGCTGTACATCGCTAGTAGCTGCTATGCATGAATTAATGACGAGAGTTGAGTTTAAGTTATAGTAAAATAGCCATATTTTTGTACAGAGCTGCAGGACTCATGTCTGCTTCGGGCAAGAATGTGTACACGCATGCATCCAATCAGGGCTGGCTTCAGGCATAAGCAACATAAGCGGTTGCTCAGGGCCCCTGACCACTAGGGAGCCCCCGACCTGCTTAGGGCCACCAAAAGGCTAGAGCCGGCACTGTATGCATTCATGTTTGGCCCACTACAACACAAGGTTAGGTTCACATGTATGTATTGGCACATGGTGCCTATACAGCGTCAGGTTATAAGTGCTGCTCTAGGAACCGGTCTCCCCTGTATGTATTTATTTTATTATTATTATTATTAGCATAAAAAGGTGAAACTGATACCATATCATAATGACTCTGACACACTTGAGTACAGGCCTTGATCTCACTTGCTCCTGGTGAATTTTCCACTAGATAGGGATCTAAGATCAGTTTTCCATACTGTTATTACCCATTAGTGAGCCAAACTGATTTCAAGTTCTTCTTGATTTAGTTGTTATTTACAATACGATAGTTTTATAGAAAAACATGTTTCGGAACAACATGAACATCAAATTTAAATATAATTGTCGGTTTGCAATAGCATTGAGATGCTGACACTGCACTTTAAAACAAAACACATTGACCTGGAAGATGCATACACTTACTGACAGTTTGTTTTAGCTAGTAACTAACCGGGTGCTCTCAGTGTAACAATTGCTTTTGTTCGTGATATTTGAATTGTTTTGGTGCAAGTGAGAGATATTTTCAGTTACTTCCCAAAGATGATTTATATATTTTTTTGTGATCTGTTTTTATAGGAGCCTGATCAGACAGTTCAAACGTTCACCTATTTATAAGCTAGAAAACAATCTCCGACACATCTACTCATAAGTTTCACTCATCTGCATTAAACAATCGTAGTTTAAAAACCCTCTAAGCAGGGAATTTATATTTGATTTAAAGTACTGAGGAACCCGTACTGTTGCATATATACCACTTTTATTTTCACCAGTATGTGCTATGGAATTTTTTAAGTTAAACTGTCTGACTCAAAAAAATATTGGCTGTGTTCACCCCCTTCACCAAAGACATCCCTCTACTAATTTACAAAAAAATTATAATAGAAGCACGCAAAGAATGGGAGCTTATCTTCCTTCTCAAAACTAGGGTTGTGGAGATCGGATCTATCCTCAGACAAAGAGCCAGAGGCAAGAGTCCCAGAGGTGAAACCTTATTACAATGCAGCATGGAAGTCATCAAGGCCTCGGCACATGAATCAGACTACATTAAAGGTTAATTATATCTAAAATTCCCAATACTTATCCAGTTATATTCCTCCTTAAATTTTCTCTTTAAATTTACTTATTTTCAAGAGATGTGCAATTGACCTGATTTGAAACAATACAGTAGGTTGCTTTGAAATTAATAGCGCATGCATCCATTACACTCTTTGTTTAATTTTCCCATAGAGAAATGAAACTATTTCACAGGGGTTGTCTGTTTAAGAAATAGGTGGGAAAATGTTACTTGGGCTCATCTCTGTTCAATGTTTTTTTTATCCTAACTCCCCTGTCAATGAAGATGACTGCCACCTCAAAATCAGCCTGTGATGTGGAGTACATTTAATGTTGATGTTATTTTTTAAGCATACTAGAGGCAGCAAATAATGTTATGGTCATGCTTGTTCAATTAAATATGAATAGAGAAATTCTCAGGTATATAGTTAGAGGAAAATGACTTCTGAAAACCTTGAGTTTAAATTTTGGCAGGGACAATTTCCACAATGTAATGCCAAAGACACAATCAAATGTACTGAGCTTTGACAAAAAGCGTTTTTGCTTGTACAAGAAAATAGAACATTTATTATTAAAATGTATTGCATTTGACATTTTAAAGTGTTTTTTTTATGTTCCAAAAGTCAAGGAGAGCATTCAATCAACCACTACAATTCAAGAAGAATCCCAATTGGCCAGATAGATATGTATTAAGAGACAGTTTTCAACACCCCCCAATACCCTAAGTTGCAAGGGAAAATGTATTTTCTAGAATTTAACATAAGCGGTAGTACATACTGAGAGGGATCTAATACCAATCCTCCATACATTTATTCAGGTAAGTACCTGACATCCAGAACAGTGTCACTTTTAGAAGGCACAACATTGTGGTGCTTTCTGAAATATATTGGCCCCAGAAAAAATACTTTTCCATTGAATGTTTGCACTTTTATTTATTAAATAATCACACACAGCAGTATATTACATTTGAAGTGATTCATTAAAAATAAAATGACGACGACTGTTTAGTCCTTTAAACCCTAAAACGAATATAACTCACATGTACCATAGGACTGGTGTTAGTTATGATATTACTATCTGCAACATTCCAGACTGTGCGCTTACAAAACGTGACCTGGGAGTTGGATTGGCATGTGACAACCCGCCATTGACAAAGCACTCTTCTGCCATGTGAATGTCACAAACATACTATACTATTCTCACAGAGGCTTGAGGTCTGTATATGAAATGCCACTTGATCCAAAAGCAAGTGTCTTTTTTTCACTTTATTGAATACTGGCGTGCCAATTAATTCAGTGTAAACAAAACAAAAGCAAAGACAACAAATAACCAATTACATTCCTCTGAGCTTAGATTTATTTTATGTTGTCAATTTTAAACAGCCATTTTACATTCCATAAAAGGTCACATATTTTTGCCTTTAGAGAGCATATCATACAATATTAATCCAACCTAAACAATTTATATTGTAAGTATTAATAATGAATCGCAGGCCTATGACTGCTTTCTTCAAAACAAACCATGTCAGGGGAAGGCAAGTGCGTCTTCATATTATCTCTAATTTTACATTGACATTTTGGTAATTTGGCAGACACTATTATCCAGTTATTTAATAATTGTAAGACACAACCAGAAAGCACCCAAGAAGCAAACATGTATTTCCTTTAAAAAAACGTAATTAGCAATTTGCAAACAGTATAAGGCAACAGGTTATGGATACTGAATGTGGAAAAAATCCTACAATACGAAAGAGGTATAATGATAGTCACACTAAGTGAACCAATTTGGACAATTGAATACAATTTAAATAGTGTAAATCAAAGTATACATGTATTAATTAAAACACAAGCATTCTTATCCCAGATATAATTTAATTGGGCAGATTCAGATGTCTCTTGAAACTGGTGCTTTCTCATAAACTACTGATGACAAATGTATTATATCTCATTTGGTAGTTTCATTAGGATGATTATATTAAAGTGGTGGTAATTTAAGCAGACATGCAGGAAATAAATACAAGTATTTCATCCTCTAGATGTTTAAATAGCCTGGTTAACCAGAAATCAAGTTTGAAAAAGCCTTGTAGGACATACTTGTTCAATCCACTACATACATTGTGTAGTACAAATCAAGACATAACACATATTACACTACTCAAACCAAACTATACAATCTTCAGTAGATTCCACTCCTTTATTTGAAGCACAATACTGATAACATGTCAAACTGCAGAGGGCACACTGCTCCACTGCTTAGCCATGTACAGCTGTTGGTCTGATCCTCTCAAACGTCCTAGAGACCTTATCCATTATTAATTATTCTGGAAGTTTCTGAGGACCTAAACAGACTGCCCAAGCTACAACAAATACTCTCTTTTTGTTTTTTACAATCAGCAGGCAAATTAATCTGTCATATCAATCAAATGTTATTTTAGCAAATTGGCCAACACTTCAGTTTCAGAGAATTAAATATGCTGAACAACAATCTAAAAATAATATACAGTATATGCAGATACGTACACTACCAGTCAAAGTATAAGATCACCCCCATTTTTCCTGTTGTTTTTTAAATTTAAGATGTTCAAGTCCAGTGAATTACCTAAAATGGTACAAAGAGGTAAACTGCCAGAGTTTGAAAAAAATGCTATTCTGCGGCAATTGAAGTAAATTAAGATATTAATTAACCTTAAATAGTGTATGTCTATTCTTTAAAGAAATTGCATAAGCAGTCAAAGTATCAGAGAGTACAGTTTCCTAAAACATCAAAAGGCACTTGTAAACTGCAGGAGAAACTGAAAGGAAAAGGTCAGGCAGACCCAAAGCCAGAACAGAATCAGAAGACAGCAGCTTGCGTGATGAGCAGCTCACAGGACAACAGCTTCAAGCACAGCTTAACACAGGTTAAAGAAAGCATTCCTCAGTTTCAACTATAAAGAGAACTTAGAGCTGCATGTTTGACAGGTACAGTAGGGCAGTAAGAAAGTAATTGCTAAGATGGCAAAATAAGAAGAAGCTTGCCACATTTTACAAGTGTCTCTTACAGTGTCTCTTACACATATTACACGTAGAGTGTCTCTTGCAGTGTCTCTTACACATATTACACGTAGAGTGTCTCTTAAAGTGTCTCTTAAACATATTACACGTAGAGTGTCTCTTACAGTGTCTTGTAAACATATTACACATAGTGTCTCTTACAGTGTCTCTTACACGTATAACAAGTAGAGTGTCTCTTACAGTGTCTCTTACACGTATAACAATTAACATGTATTACACGTAGTGTCTCTTACAGTGTCTCGTAAACATATTACACGTAGAGTGTCTCTTACTGTGTCTCATACACATATTACACGTAGAGTGTCTCTTACAGTGTCTCTTAAACATATTACACATATTCAAAGCCCATCGCAGTATAGTCAGTCAGAAGAGGCCAGATAACTATCATCCAATTCAGTTTTGAAAAAGAGACAAGGAGGGAGCACGCAAGAATTGTGCAATTCATGTCCTATCAGTTTCTCCTAAAGATATTTTTGTCACAAATGTTTGGAGAGCTTTTGCTTATTTGGTAGTGCGTGGCACCTGCAACAGTGGCTTTGTGGGTTTGATTCTCACAAGGAACCAGTACAAAAAGGTATTAACGGTTATTCAGCAACTCGTAGTAATTCTGTTTGGATTTAAGAGAGGGACAAATGCTATCTGTTGAATAATTACATCCCGGGAAATGATGAAATCCTGGAAGGGTGGATGGTAGAAGGCATCTAAGCTGGAATGGTTAAGGGATTTTTCAGATGGCTGATATGCTACAATAGTGCATTTAACAGACTCTTGAAATGCCTCAGTGATCTCTCACCACTTGCAACAATCTTGTCATTACAGGGAACTTAATGAAATGTGGAACTGAATCAACATAAACAAAGGTGAAACCATTTTGTATAGACTAAAGCTATAATTTTTTTGTGTGGTCGTCACACCAGGTATTAAGTTGTATTGTGTAAAGATGTTTTTTTAAAGTTTGTTTATTTGGTATTCTTCCACAGACATGTCCAAAAGATTCATCTCAATCTCCAAAGATTGGGCAGACATTTTAGTAGGAGCTGATTCTTAAAGGTAAGATAATTGCCAAAGGAACGTGCTGCCTCACATTTTGGCCTCATTATTTTGTAGGTAAAAAAAACATGCTTCAAGAAATACCATTTACACATCCTGACCTTCAAAGATTACAATAACTAAACAGCTTCCTTAAAGCTTTTAATTGTAACTATTAGAATTATATAACAAAAAATGTGTAAGGATAGCCTATACCAGGGGTGTCAATCGGGTTCCATGGAGGGCCAAGTGTCTGCAGGTTTTCGCTCTCACCTTGTACTTGATTGATTAATTAGGTCACTCATTGGTTAGTTTCTACCCTCACCTGCTTGTTTAGGTCTGAACTGGGAACCAATTTATAGGAAAAAACATAAACCTGCTGACACTCGGCCCTCCGTGGAACCGGTTTGACACCCCTGGCCTATACTGTCCCGTTAAACTACCTCAACAGATTGAAATGTCACAGAGGGGCTTTACAATTAGTATCTTTTGTAAATGTAAATTGGTTGGGACAGTCACATATGTTGCGAATCAGAGGATCATGGGTTTGAGTCAAGTCTAGGGCAAAACAAACTGTCAGCGAAGGAAGCAACGCTGCCTAGCAACAGCGCTTTGACGTTTTTACATGTGCATGCATTTTATTGAAATTAGGTTTTTTATTTGCTTTTACTTCATAAACAGAGTACAATTTCCTGAAAATAGCACAGGTCTCATGTGACTTCAGAGAAAGAGCCCCAAGTATGACAAAATTATATTTTTTACATAAGATAACATCACTGGTGTATGAAAAGTCCAGTCTTCAGATGTTTTCTGCAAAATATGGCTCAAAAGATTCAGTGTTCCCTGAAAATAACTGGCTTGTTTTAACCTGATGTAGCAGTCCGAATGGTGCGCATACACCACAAATATTGCATCGGTATTTAGGGGCGTTATAGTAGGGCATGTACAGTGAGCTATAACCTGCAAAGTTTACCATAAGGCTTTAGCAGATTTGACCTATTGTTTCAATTATCCATAAACGAAACTGCCTTAGGTTAGATTGTGAGAGTGACTGTATATCAAATTTGTACATCTACAGACTATTCACTGCAGATGTGTAGTCTGCACTGAGCAGAGTGAATGCACGCAAGGCTGCTGGTCCGGTTGGCGTCCCCAGGCGTGTGCTCAGAACAAATGCTTGACAGCAGGCCAAGGTCTATACTGACATTTTCAACTTGCCACTGGCCCAGACGGTTGTCCCAACATGCTTCATAACCGCAACCATTGTGCCAGTGCCAAAGCAATTGACTGTGTCTAGCCTGAGACTAGTCTTGGCCCACCCTAAATCCTGCCCCCCCAACACTGGATCCCTACTCCCTACCAGTCAAACAGGTCTAAATAGGATGACAGATTCACAGCTTTACACTTTCCCATCTGGACAAAACCAACACCTATGTGAGAACGCTATTCATAGACTTTAGCCCTGCATTCGACATGGTCATTGCACATGTGCGCACCAGAGAGACAACAGCAAGGAGAACTTAGACTCTACTCCCCCAGCACAATAATATAGCAGCGTAAGACCTTGGGGCTGAGACAGGGGGCTCCAGTGACACGGTCGTCCTATAAGAGGTAGGCCCGGGACAGGGCCTAACAGGCAGGAAATCAATCCACCCACATTGCCAAGCATCCGCAAACATCCTGAATAAGGGCCGAGAATTGCCAGCAGAGTACAGCGCAATTGCACATGTGCGCACCAGGGAGACAACAATCAAGTGACTCTGCCCCGAATGGCATTGGAGGAAGGAAGGGCATCGCAGTGGTGATGAGAGCCCATCTGGCAAGACAGCAACTCTTGAGATATAATTTATATGTTCATTAAAGGAGGGGTCAAGGGTAACGCAGAGATTTCTTACAGTTTTCTTGGATACAACCATGTAGCCGTCGAGGTTCACACTGAGATCTGCCAAACAATGCTCTTTGTTTCTTTGATCCTAAAACGAGCATTTCTGTTTTTCTTGAGTTTAAATGCAGGAAGTTCTCTGTTATCCAGTTCCTAATATCTGAAACACATGCTTCCAAAGTAGCTAATTTTGTGGCTTCTCCATGCTTCATTGAAATATACAGTGGGGCAGTTTAATCAGCCACCAATTGTGCAAGTTCTCCCACTTAAAAAGATGAGAGAGGCCTGTAATTTTCATCATAGTTGTACTTCAACTATGAGGGATAAAATGAGAAATAAATCCAGAAAATCACATTGTTTTATGAATTTATTGGTAAATTCCTCGGTAAAATAAGTATTTGGTCACCTACAAACAAGCAAGATTGCTGGCTCTCACAGACCTGTAACTTCTTCTTTAAGAGGCTCCTCTGTCCTCCACTCGTTACCTGTATTAATGGCACCTGTTTGAACATGTTATCAGTATAAAAGACAACTGTCCACAACCTCAAACAGTCACACTCCATAATCCACTATGGCCAAGACCAAAGAGCTGTCAAAGGACACCAGAAACAAAATTGTAGCCCTGCACCAGGCTGGGAAGACTGAATCTGCAATAGGCAAGCAGCTTGGTGTGCAAGCAGCTTGGTGTGAAGAAATCAACTGTGGGAGCAATTATAAGAAAATGGAAGACATACAAGACCACTGATAATCGCCATCGATCCGCGGCTCCACGCAAGATCTCACACGTGGGGTCAAAATGATCACATGAACAGTGAGCAAAAATCCCAGAACCACACGGGGGGACCTAGTGAATGACCTGCAGAGAGCTCGGACCAAAGTAACAAAGGCTACCATCAGTAACACACTACGCCGCCAGGGACTCAAATCCTGCAGTGCCAGATGTGTCCCCCTGCATAAGCCAGTACATGTCCAGGCCCATCTGAGGTTTGCTAGAGAGCATTTGGATGATCCAGAAGAGGACTGGGAGAATGTCATATGGTCAGATAAAACCAAAATATAACTTTTTGGTAAAAACTCAACTTGTCGTGTTTGGAGGAGAAAGAATGCTCATTTGCATCCAAAGAACACCATACCTACTGTGAAGCATGGAAACATCATGCTTTGGGGCTGTTTTTCTGCAAAGGGACCAGGACAACTGATCCGTGTAAAAGAAAGAATGAATGGGGCCATGTATCGTGAGATTTTGAGTGAAAACCTCCTTCCATCAGCAAGGGCATTGAAGATGAAACGTGGCTGGGTCTTTCAGCATGACAATGATCCCAAACACACCGCCCAGGCAACGAAGGAGTGGCTTCGTAAGAAGCATTTCAAGGTCCTGGAGTGGCCTAGCCAGTCACCAGATCTCAACCCCATAGAAAATCTTTGGAGGGAGTTGAAAGTCCATGTTGCCCAGAAAAAGCCCCAAAAAAATCACTGCTCTAGAGGAGATCTGCATGGAGGATTGGGCCAAAATACCAGCAACAATGTGTGGAAACCTTGTGAAGACTTACAGAAAATGTTTGACCTCTGTCATTGCCAACAAAGTGCACCTATGATGAAAATTACAGGCCTCTCTCATCTTTTTAAGTGGGAGAACTTGCACAATTGTTGGATGACTAAATACTTTTTTGCCCCACTGTATAACTGTGTCATCAGCATAGCAGTGAAAATTGACGTTGTGTTTCCGGATAACTTCACCAAGATGCAGCATATATAGTGAGAACAATAAAGGGCCCAGAACCGAACCTTGAGGAACACTAAAACATACTTTTGATTTGTGAGAGGACATACCATCCACACATATGAACTGATATCTTTCAGATAAATAAGATTTAAACCAGATTAGAAAATTCCCACATAGCCCAATATGGGTTTCCAGTCTCTAAGAGAAGGGAGTGATCAATAGTGTCAAAAGCAGCACCAAGATCAAGAAGCAAAAGGACAGATGCGGAACCTTTGTCTGAGGCCATTAGAAGGTCATTTGTTACATTCACGAGTGCAGTCTCAGTATTATGATGGGGTCTGAAACTGGAGCAATTTATGTCATTTGTCTTCAGGAAGGCATTCAGTTGTTGGGAAACACTTTTTTTTTTACTTTGGAATAGGAGGTTCAATATAGATGCTTAATGTGTCTGGATCCAGATTAGATTATTTTAGAAGAGGCTTAATTTTCAAAAAATGTTGTGAGATTGGTACACATCCAGAGGAAAGGCAGCAAATAATTATGTTTAACATTGGCTGACCTAGCACCGAAAATAGATCCTTAAGTAATTTTGTTGGAATCAGGTCTAGCAGACAATTTGTGGGTTTAGAACTCCAGTGTCCCCATCTAAATCTGGTCAGGGAGGTTAAGGACATTTTCAGCACAACTGAGATTTTTGGGACTCTAATTATTTAAGGAGATGTCAGTTATTTGTTTTCTAATGGTGAGGATCTTTTCATCAAATAAGTTAATGTATTCATTACAGCTAAAGTGAACACCCACTTCACTTGTTGAGCGTTGCTTTTGTGTTAACTTTGCAACTGTATCAATGAGACATTTTGAATGGTTTTTGTTCATCTCAGTCAGGTTGGAGAAATACGCTGATCGAGCAGATGTGAGTGCTTTTCGTTATTTTAGTGTGCTGTCTATCCAGGCTGGTCTGAATACTTCCAACTTTGTGGAACACCACTTTCACTCCAATTTTCTGGAGGCTTGCTTTAGTGCTGTAGTATTATTTGTGTACCAGGGAGCAAGTTTCTTGTTGCGTTTTTGTTTTGTTTTTAGTGGTGCAACTGTATCTAATATAGAAGTATTTTGTAGTGTTGAGTTTAGATCCTCGATTAGATCGTTTGCGGATTTATTTACTTTGTCAATGATGAGCAAGCTTGGAAGAATATCAAGAAATCGATTTGTAGTCCGAGAATTTATAGTACAGCTTTTGAAACTTATTGTTTGCGTAGCGAGTGGATTTCTTGTTTTAACGGTTCAAGTGTAATAAGATTGTAATCCGATATTCCAGGATTTTGGGGGGAAATTATTAGATCTAAAATATCTATTTGTCATGACAGGACTAAATCTAAGGCATGATTGTGGCTGTGCGTGGACCCGAGACATGTTGGATAAAACCCATTGAGTCAGTTATAACTTCAAAGGCTTTTTGAAGAGGGTTGTTTGACTTTTCCATATGAATATTGAAATTGCCAAAAATTGTAATACTATCTGCCATGACTACAAGCTTAGGCTTGTAGACTTGTAGAATTCAGGAAACTCATTGAGGAACATTGTATAAGGCCTGGGTGACTAGTAAATAGTAGATATGCAAAACAATGTATCAGCCTGGTTAACTTTCATGAGTAAAACTTAAAAAGAGTTAAAACTAAATGTATATTTACTGTCATAGATGTTAGCAATGCACCCTCCTTTTCGGGATGCAAAGGGAATATGATCAATAGTATAGCCAGGAGGAGAGGCCTCATTTAGGGCAGTAAATTCATCAGGCTTTAACAATGTGTCACACAAGCCAATAACATCTACAGTGGGGAGAACAAGTATTTGATACACTGCTGAATTTGCAGGTTTTCCTACTTACAAAAATCACATTGTATGATTTTTAAATAATTATTTTGCATTTTATTGCAAGTAGTATCGGGCCTGTCCTGCACCCTATCTCATGGTGAGGCTATAGGAGTGAGATGTCAATGTTCCTAGATAAAAGAAGAGCACCACTCCAGCTAGGATGGAGTCTGTCGCTCTTCAGCAGATCAGGCCTGACCCTATACTTAGGCTAGCACCAACCCAAGATTGGCGGCTACATTGGTGGCTCTGTCCCCCGGTAAACAGTCCACGATCGCTGGTTGATTCTTTAGTCTAATACTGCAGGTAAGTGAGAGAAAGTAGGCTTGAGAAACTCAACAGAACACAAAGGTACTAACTAACTCTTGAGCACAGGTGTATAGATAGAACACACGTCCTGTCTATGCCTCCTGCTAGGAGTTGCCCATGTAACTGTCACAGGCTTGAGGGATAGGACCATTGACCATATGTTGGAACAACCCATACAAGGGTCATTTAGGCCTTTCTTATTGGAGGGTATTTGGCTGGGTTTGACCCTAGGCCGCCTCCC